>CAUYQU010079811.1:0-38233 GCA_963574635.1 Cheracebus regulus
TAACCCGGGTGGTTGTTGTTCCCTGGGCCGATTTTCTCCCCCACCCCACAACCACCGGCCCAAAAAAAAACAAAATTAAAAAAAAAAAAAAAAAAAAAAAAAAAAAAAAAAAAAAAAAACAACTCAAGGGATATGGTGAAACCCCATCTCTACTAAAAATACAAAAATTACTGGGCGTGGTGGCATGTACCTGTAGTCCTAGCTACTTGGGAGGCTGAAACAGGAGAATTGCTTGAACCCAGGAGGTGGAGGTTGCAGTGAGCCGAGATTGAGCCACTGTACTCAAGCTTGGGCGACAGAGTGAGACTTCATCTTAAAAAAAAAAACAAAAACACCTCAGCAGGGAGATCTGCACACATATAATTTCCTCTAGTAAAATATTCCTAATAACCTTTGCTTAGGTTAATGGATCCATGAGTGTGCTTTTCATAGACATTCACATCGGCTGGGGGAAAGCACATGGTAGAAGAAGACAGGGTGAAAACTGTCCCCCCAGCAAGTCCAATGTCGCATGGACACTCCCTTCTCCCATCCCTGCTGCAGTAATGGGGCAGATCATGCCTGTGTTAGTTTCCTCTTTCCTGGTGCAGTCCACTCTGCACCACAGGCCACTCTGACTCCTTGGGGCAGCAATTTCAGTGGTTTTGTTTTGTTTTGTTTTTTGCTGTTGTTGTTTTTGAGACAGGGTCTCGCCCTTGTCACCCAGGCGGGAGTGCAACAGCACAATCTCAGCTCACTGTAGCCTCAACCTCCCAGGTTGAAGTGATCCCCCCATCTCAGCCTCCCAAGTGGCTGGGACTACAGGTACACACCACCATGCCTGGCTAATTTTTAAAAATTTTCTGTAGAGACGGGGTTTTGCCACATTGCACAGGCTGGTCTCGAACTCCTGAGCTCGAGCGATCCACCTGCCTTAGCCTCCCAGAGTGCTCACACCTGTAAAGGTGTGATCCATTGAGCCGGACCCCAGCATTTTTAATGAAGGCATTTTAGTGAACATCTAGTTCAATGTTCACGCCAGCCGATGTGAATGTCTATGAAAAGCACACTCATGGATCCATTAACCTAAGCAAAGGTTATTAGGAATATTTTACTAGAGGAAATTATATGTGTGCAGATCTCCCTGCCGAGGTGTTTTTGTTTTTTTTTTAAGATGAAGTCTCACTCTGTCGCCCAGGCTTGAGTACAAAATCTTCCCAAGGTTTTGTGAGTGAAATTTACAATTCAGAAGGGTCTTCCTTTTTTCTTTTTCTTTTTTTTTTTTTTTGAGACAGGCTGTCACTCTGTCACCAAGGCTGGAGTACAGTGGCATGATCCCGGCTTACTGTAACCTCTGCCTCCCAGGTTCAAGTGATTCTTCTGCCTCAGCCTCCCGTGTAGCTGGGATTATAGGTACCCACCACAGCCAGCTAGTTTTTCTATTTTTAGTAGAGACGACATTTCAACATGCTGGCCAGGCTGGTCTTGAACTCTTGGCCTCAAGTGATCTGCCCGTCTCAGCCTCCCAAAGTGCTGGAATTACAGGATGAACCACCGTGTCCGGCCAGAAGGATCCTTCTTGAATCCACACATCCCCATCCCACCCCTCCAATTCCCTTGGTCCTTTCCGTGCTCTGTCCCACCCTGCCCCAGCCCCTCACTCAGCACCCTTAAAGCACAGAATGGAAACTAGCTCTCATGAGCATGGTCACCAAAGAAGGTTTGTCCAGAGTGGGTCCCAGAGGAAGAGGCCCTGGGAGGTTCTACAGTACCACATCTGCCCCTGGGCATCAGGTAGAGAAAAACAGATGTAAGCAGAGGTCAAGGGAAAGTGGACAAGCTTAAGAAGCCACCAGAGAGAAGAAGCCACAGAGCCAATATCTGAGGCAGGAGGGACAGAGGAAGAGCCTATCAGTGCCTGAATCCGATCTAGGAAATTGAGTGGAAATTGAGTCAGGAGCTGAGGCGAGGTGGGAGGATGGTGGAGGCTGCCTGGCTGCCAGGGAAACACAGCAGTAAGTTCCAGCCACTGTGAGTCCAGTCAACATATGGGGTTCGGAGAGCCCCTCATCAGCCTAGCCTCAGCCTGCCTGACACAGCCACTTTGGAAAATCTCAAGGGAGAGCTGCCGGTGTTACTCAGCACAGCTGAGGGTGGCTGGTGTGAGTCCATGCGGCCTGCCCGCCACCCTTGGGCCTCATTCTGCCACAGCAGGCAGCCGTGGGGCTCTGTCAGGGAATTCCCCCCAGGCCCTCACCTGAGAGGGTATCAGGCCCTGGGCCCCCATCTTCAAGACATCGAAGTTCCAACACGAAGGTCTCAGTGGCTGGCCCCACCTCCATCCTGGCGGTCAGACCCGGATTCCCGGGAGTCGGCTGTGCTGAAAGGAAGGAGGCGGTTCAGATGGGCTGGTGGGCGTGGAGCCCCCGCCAGGTGGCACAGGCCCTCCACCTCTGCCTCCAGCCACCCAGAGCAGTTAGCTCCACCCCTGCTGCAACTACAGGACCATCCAGGCCACGACGAAGACCATGGAGTCTGGGTGGCCTGGAGGCTCAGGGTCAGGAAGGTGGCAGCTGCATGGGACCCTGTTCCTGCACAGAGGCAGGGCTGCCTGTCCTGATGTTTCACAGGGGGACAAAGAGTGGGGTAGCCCCGCCGAGACACAACTGTGGGTATCAGCCCTTCACAAGGGAGAGAAGCTGGAGTAACCAAAAGATATTCAGAGTAGGGGGCTCTGGGGCCAAAGAGAGGCTGTCCATCAATAACTTGCCTCCTTCAATTCTTTTTTGACATAGGGTCTTTCTCTGTCACCCAGGCTGGAGTGCAGTGGTGCGATCTCCACTCGTTGCAACCTCCACCCCATGGGTTCAAGCAATTCTCCTGCCTCAGCCCCCTAAGTAGCTGGGGCTACAGGTGCGCACCATCAAGCCCAGCTAATTGTTATGTTTTTTATATTGTAGATGATGTTGCCCAAGGCTGGTCTCGAACTCCTGGCCTCAGGCGATCCTCCTGCCTCGGCCTCCCAAAGTGTTGGGATGACAGGAGTGAGTCACCGCGCCCGGCCCCTTTCAATTCTATTGCCTCCCTGGCCTGCTCTGACAAGGCCAACAGCAGGCCACGTATATTAGGTGCCACCCCAGCTCCCTGGCAAGGCAAGTGTCCATAGCACTGTCACCCATGGCCTGGCCCTGTGCCCAGGCGCTCCTGAGAGTCCGCCCTGGCCCGTGCAGAGCTGGCCCCTCTCCCCTAAACAGGCCAACTCCAGACCCCTCTAACCTCGTGCCATCCAGTCCAAACCCTCTCGAGGGACACGTCCCCGGTGGCCTCACCTGGTGAAGCATTTCCTGCTCCAGGGGCAGCCTCTGCGCTAGGGGAGGTGTGGTCAGCAGAGGCTGCGAGGTGAAGGCCACGGCGTGCAGCCGGCTCCTTCCGGAGGCGCCTCCATCCAGAAAGAGCCGGGAGGCGCCAGGGCACCCCAGGGGCTTTCTGGGCACTCGGGAGGATCCGTGCCGTCTGGGCTGCCGAGGTCGCCCTGGGCCAAGGGAAGGGGCCGAGAGGAGCGGCCGAGCAGAAGTTGGCGGAGACTCTCGGGTGGGGTCCGGGGCGGGAGGCAGCGCCCCGAATCCAGCGCGGGGCTCAGGGCCGGCCCCGCGTGACCGTGGTGGACAGCCGGGTCCAGACTGGCGCCCGGGGTCGGCACCGCGGGGTGGCCCCACCTGGGGTCGGCGGCGGCCAGGCGACACGGGTCCTCGGGGGCTACAGGTGACCGGAGCCCGCGGGCGGCCTGCGCCGGGCCGCGCAGGGGCCGGGGCGGGGAGGAGAGGCGGGGGGCGGGCGCAGCGGCCGGGCCGGGTCCCGCTGGGCTCGCCCGCCCGCCCGGCAGTGCGTCCGTGCGGGCCGCGGGCCGGGCCGGGGGCGGGGGCGCGGGGGCCGGCCCCGGACGTCCCCCCGGCCTCCGCATCCTGTCCCCCGCCCCTCCCCCCCGCCGCGCCCCCCCGCCCCCGCGCCCCGGCCCCCGCCGCCGCCGCCGCCGCCGCTCTAGGCAGCCGCAGCTCGGTGAGCTTAACCCTTCCCGGCCCGGCCACTCACCCGGCCCGGGGGACACGATGCAGCGGCCCCTGGGGCATCCCGGGCCGGCCGGTGCCGAGCGCAGCGCACGCTGTGCCGCATCCCCGCTGCGCGTGTCCGCGAGCCACGGCTGGCGACTGTCGCTGCCTGGGTGTCAGGGTGGGGGGGTGCCCAGCCAGATTCCTGCAACCCCCTGGAGGACAGGCGTGGCCTCGGGGCTTCCCTGCCGGGGTACAAATTGTGGCTAATTAGCACTCAATTCGTTGGCACTCGGAGAGGGAGGGATTAGGCGCCATCCGGGCCTGGCCTTAGCAGGCCCTGGAGAGGCCACCCAGGTCGGCACCTTGGAGTCCTCCTCTTGGACCCCTGGACTGCGGAGGACAGGCCAGTAGGGAGTGTGTGCCTCCCCCCGCCCCGTTCGGGTACTGTGACCCGCATTGATCCAATGAGTCCACCTTGGAGAACTGGCAGAGCTGGAATCCTCCCTCCCAGCGCCCCTGCTGCCTTTCCCTAGCCACGAGGCTGGTGGTCAGGCCCTCCCACCTCCCCGACCCTCTCCTCTTTCCCGACTTTGCCAGCGGCTTCCTGCCTGGGTCAGGGATCTTCTCCAAGGAAAGCCTTCCCTTAACCCCGTCTTTAAGTTCCAGCACCTAACTTTACTGTCCTCAGAGCACAAACCTCTCTAACCTGGAGAATTCAAATTCAAATTAGGATGTTCAAATTCTTTAGAAAAACCCAGAGATCTGGGGGCAAGTCATGGTAGTTCATGCCTGTAAACCCAGAACTTCGGGAGGATCACTTGAGGCCGGTAGTTTGAGACCAGCCTGGTCAACATAGCAAGACCCCATCTCTACAAAAAATGTTTTAAAATATTAGCTGGGCTACTAAAAAATAGCCTGTAGTCCCAACTACGTGGGAGGCCAAGGTGGGTGGATCACTTGAGCCCAGGAGGAGGTCAAGGCTTCAGTGAGCTATGATCATGCCACTGCACGCCAGCCTGGGTGACAGAGCGAGACCCTGTCTCCATCTAAAAACCAGCAAACACACCGGGCGTGGTGGCTCACACCTATAATCCCAGCACTTTGGGAGGCTGAGGTGGCCACATCACCTAGGTCAGGAGTTCTAGACCAGCCTGACCAACATGGAGAAACCTCATCTCTACTAAAAATACAAAATTAGCTGGACGTGGTTGTGGGTGCCTGTAATCCCAGCTACTCGGGAGGCTGAGGCAGGAGCATAGCTTGAACCCAGGAGGCGGAGGTTTCGGTGAGCTGAGATTGCACCATTGCACTCCAGCCTGGGCAACAAGCGCGAAACTCCATCTCAAAAAAAAAAACAAAAACAAAAAATCCAAGGATCTGGTGATCTGGGGTGCAGTAGGAATGCCCCGCCCCCACAAGAGCTCTCAGGGTGCACAGCCCCCTCCCTTCATCCTGTCCCTGGGCTCACACTGCTGTGGCACAGGTGGCCACCTTGTCCTGTTTTTGGAATCTCTCTGGCCCCCACAGGCACTGGAGTTCGAGGCTTCCCCTCTCTGGTCCTTGCCTGAAAAGGCTGCACTCTGGTGGCTTCTGCCCCAGGCTAGAACAAGTACAGCAAGAACCTGGCTTTGGAGACAGAGTCATCTGGGGTCATGGAACCTTTCTGTAGCCAGGTAACTGCAGGTAAATGACTGCCTTGGATCTGTGAAGTGGAGATGGCAGCCTGCTAGGCAGGATAAGGATGAACAGATAGGGGAGCAGCTAAGGAGGATAAGGCCAGGGGTTTAAGAGAAGGGCAGGTGTGCACCTGCCTCTTCTCGCCTCCTGCAAGACCTTGTACCTTGAGAGGCCCCTCCCTCTTCAGGTGTTTAGCCTTTCCTTCTGCTGGCTTCTATCTGGCAACATTTACACATCCTCAGGTCTCGCCCTTCTTAAAAACATGCTACCCTGGACAGGTGCAGTGGTTGATGCCTGTAATCCCAGCACTTTGGGAGCCCAAGGCAGGAGGATCATGTGAGCTCTGGCTTTGGAGGCTGCAGTGAGTCATGATCACCCCACTGCACTCCAGCCTGGGCAGCAGAGCAAGACTCTGTCCATAAAATATAAAAGAGCTACCCACGCCAGGCACAGTGGCTCACGCCTATAATCCTAGTACTTTGGGAGGCTGAGGTGGGTGAATTATCTGAGGTCAGGAGTTCAAGATCAGCGTGGTCAACATGGCAAAACCCTGTCTCTACTAAAAATACGAAAATTAGCCAGGCGTGGTGGTGCATGCCTGTAATCCCAGCTACTTGGGAGGCTAATGAAGGAGAATCGCTTGAACCCAGAAGTGCAGGTTGCAGTGAGCTGAGATCTTGCCACCGCGCTCCAGCCTGCACGACGGGAGCGAGATTCCATCTCAAAAAAATAAAATAAAGAGCCACCCACTTCTCCCTCCTGCCCTTGACAGCCAAACATTTTTTGCCATATTCTAATCTGCCCATCCCTCCTTCTACTCTCTGACCTGGCCTCACCCCAGCCAGGCAACTCCCCCTGATGTCACCTGCAATGTCCATGTCACTAAACCCTCACCACGTTCGGCCTCTGGGCAGTGTGGGATACTTCTGCCATCATGTCCAGGGAGAAACACCTTGGCTCCCCTTCCTCTTGGTCCCTTCTCTGACACCTTGTAGGCTGTGCTTCCCTCCCCCAGGCTCATGCTCACTTCTGCACCAGAAACGGGTCCCACCCAGTCCACACAGTTCCTCCCACTGAGCTTTTTGTTGTTTTTGAGACAGGGTCTCACTCCCGTTGCCCAGGTTAGAGTGCAGTGGCACAATCACAGCTCACTGCAGCCTCAACTTCCCAGGCTCAGGTGATCCTCCTACCTCAGCCTCCCAAGTAGCTAGGACTACAGGCATGTACCACCACATCCAGCTAATGTATTTTTTCGTAGAGATGGGGTCTCCCTATGTTGCCTAGCTTAGTCTTGAACTGCTGGCCTCAAGCAATCCTCCCACCTCAGCCTCCCAAAGTGCTGAGATTATAGGTGCGAGCCACCACACCTGGCTATATTTGTTTATTTATTTATTTAATTTATTTTTGAGATGGAGTGGTGCTCTGTCACCCAGGCCAGAGTGCAGTGGTGCAACCTCGGCTCACTGCAACCTCCACCTCCCAGGTTCAAGTGATTCTCCTGTCTCAGCCTTCTGAGTAGCTGGGACTACAGGCATGTGCCACCATGCCCAGCTAATTTTTGTATTTTTAGCAGAGACAGGGTTTCACCATGTTAGCCAGGCTGATCTTGAACTCCTGACCTCAAGTGATTTACCTGCCTCAGCCTCCCAAAGTGCTGGGATTGCAGGCGTGAGCCACCATGCCCAGCCCCAGCTAGAATCTTTTAATCTTTTTTTGAGACAGAGTCTCGCTCTGTTGCCCAGGGTGGAGTGCAGTGGTGCGATCTCGGCTCACTGCAACCACCACTTCTAGGGTTCAAATGATTCTCCTGCCTCAGCCTCCCAAGTAGCTGGGATTACAGGCACATGCCACCACGCCCAGCTAATTTTTTGTATTTTTAGTAGAGATGGGGTGTCACCATGTTGGTCAGGCTGGTCTTGAACTTCTCACCTTGTGATCTGCCCACCTCAGCCTCCCAAAGTGCTGGGATTACAGGCCTGAGCCACCACGCCCGACCTAGAAGCTTTTAATAAGCCTTCCCACATCCTCCTTTGGCTCTATAAATAGCTCCCAACTCAACTTTCCACCTGGTCAATCTGGTCAGGAAGACATTGACTTCACTGTTTCCTGGGGGCGTCCCTCCAGGGGCTTCCTCCCTGTGGATTCACATTGGGCAGACTGCTGTCGAGGCTGCTGCCCACTGTCAACCTGGGACCCGCGCCCCCCCACCCCCATCACCATCCTTCTGGGACTTGCCTTTGTTTTCCTTACACTCCCTCATACTAATCCCCGTTTTCTCACACCATGTCTATCTCTTTCTTATTTTATATATATATATATATATATTTTTTTTTTTTTGAGTCAGGGTCTTTCTCTGTTACCCAGGCTGGAGTATAGTGGTGCTATCATGGCTCACTGCAGCCTGGAATTCCTGGGCTCAAGTGATCTTCCTGTCTCAGCTTTCCAACGTGCTGGAATTACAGGAGTGAGCCATGGCGCTTGACCAAAGTCTTTATTCTCACATTAGATTGACTATGGATTATAGATTGGCAATTGTTTCCCCTTGGAATGTTAAAGGCACTTTTTGTGTGTGTGGTTTTTTGTTTTTTATCTGAGACAGAGCCTCACTTTCTCTCCTAGGCTGCAGTGCAGTGGTGCAATTATAGCTCACTGCAGCCTCGACATCCTGGGCTCAAGCAATTCTCCTGCCTCAGCTTCCTCAGTAGCTGAGACGACAGGTGCACACTCACCTTGCCTGGCTGATTTTTTACATATATATATATATATAATTTTTTTTTTTTTAAAGATGGGGTTTCACCATGATGGCCAGGCTGGTCTTGAACTCCTGACCTCAGGTGATCCACCCACCTCGGCCTCCCAAAGTGCTAGGATGACAGGCGTGAGCCACCGCGCCTGGCTGATTTTTTATATTTTTTATAGAGATGTGATCTTGCTATGTTGCCCAGGCTGAGACCTCGAACTCCTGGCTCAAGCTGTCCGCCAACGCTGGCTTCCAAAGTGCTGGCATTATGGCGTGAACCAAGCCATCACGTCCAGCCTAAAACAGTTTAATTGCCTTTTAGCTTCCAGAGTTGCTAGTGGAGAACTCCAGTGCCATTTTGATTCTTGATCCTTTGCGCCTGAGAGGAAAAGCTGCTAGGCCAGGAGCAGGTGCAGGTGCCTTAAAGGGGAGTGGAATGAGACAGACTTAGAGCTGTTCCCAGATGGCAGCTGTGGTACTGCAGGAAGTCTGTCTCCTCCTGGAGATGGTGGAAAAGGTTTGGATTCTGCTCTGGGGAGGAGTAGCAAGCTAGGGAGAAGTGCTGCCGTGAGCATCGATTACGCTGCCCTTCATTTTGCTGGAGCACATTCTCGAGTGTCCTTCCCTAGAAATGCTTGCATTCTCTGAATAGAACAAAAAGGAAAATAAAAATTATATATATATTGAGATTGAGTCTTGCTCTGTTGCCCAGACTGGAGTGCAGTGTGCAGTGGCATAATCTCAGCTGACTGCAACCTCCACCTCCCAGGTTCAAGCAATTCTCTGCCTCAGCCTCTGGAGTAGCTGGGATTACAGGTGCGTGACACCACGCCTGGCTAATTTTTTGTATTTTTAGTAGAAGACAGGGTTTCACCATCTTGGCCAGGTTGGTCTTGAACTCATGACCTCATGATACACCTGCCTTGGCCTCCCAAAGTGCTGGGATTACAGGCATAAGCCACCATGCCCAGCCAAATATTAAAATTTTTAAAAATGGAAAGCATGCTTTGGCGGTGGCCTAGTGCAAATGTCAGGTGTTACTCTTCAGGTCAAACTCCCAGTAAATGCCATCAAATGCTCCAGGACAGAGAAGTGTGTTGTATTAAAATAACTAATCGAAGTGTGTTGCCAGACATCACAGCTCACACCAGTAATCCCAGCACTTTGGGAGGCCAGGGTGGGTGGATTACTTGAGGCCAGGAGTTTTAGACCATCCAGGCCAACATGGCAAAACTCGTCCCTACTAAAAATACAAAAATTAGCCGGGCATGCTGGCAGGCGCCTGTAATTCCAGCTTTCAGGAGGGTGAGGCAGGAGAATCGCTGGAACCCAGGAGGTGGAGTTTGCAGTGAGCCACAATCGCACCACTGCACTCCAGCCTGGGCGACAGAGGGAGACCATGTCAAAACAAAAACAACAACTAATCAAGGTATCCACTGCAGTGACCCAGAACCACATGTCCTCTGAAGTTAAAGCTCTGAATGAAGACAAAAAGAACGAGGGTTGCCAAGACCCCAGTGTGGGGTGGTTCCATCTGATGGCATTGGTGCCCTCCAAGCAAAATCTGTGTTCATTTGCTGAGGCTTAGATTGAACTGGGGCTTCCTGAGGCTCCTCTGACATCATCTTGAAGCGATGGTAGCCATGCAGGCTGAGACTTTTGACAACCTCAAGTCGGATGCCTTGGACCATGCCTGTAATCCCAGCCACTTTGGGAGGCCAAGGTGGGAGGATCACTTGGGCCTAGGAGTTTGAGAACTGCCCTGGTTAACATGGTGAAATCCCAAAGTGTTGGGATTACAGGTGTGAGCCACCACACCTGGCCAAATTGTACAAGTATTTCTACATGGTTTTCCTCTCTTCTCCTCTCCTCCCCCCCTCCCCCACTCCTCATTTCCCAGGCTGGAGTGCAGTAGCTTGATCTTGGCTGATCAACCTCCACCTCCCAGGCTCAAGCAATTCTCCTGCCTCGGCCTCCTGAGTAGCTGGGATTTTTTTTTTTTTTGAGACAGTCTCGTACTGTCTCCAGGCAACAGGCTGGAGTGCAGTGGCGCGATCTTGGCTCACTGCAACCTCCACCTCCCAGGTTCAAGCAATTCTCCTACCTCAGCCTCCTGAGTAGCTGGGGACTACAGGTGCACACCACCATGCCCAGCTAATTTTTGTATTTTAGTAGAGACAGGGTTTCACTATGTAGGTCAGGGTGGTCTTGATCTCTTGACCTCGTGATCTGCCCACCTCGGCCTCCCAAAGTGCTGGGATTACAGGCGTAAGCCACCTCGCCCGGCTGCTAGTTTTATATTTTTAGTAGAGACAATGTTTCACCATGTTGGCCAGGCTGGTCTCGAACTCCTGATCTCAGGTGATCCACCTGCCTTGGCCTCCTAAAGTGCTAAGATTACAGGTGTGAACCACCTCACCTGGCCTGAATTGTATATGTTAAATGGATGAACTGGGTATGTAAATCATATCTTAATAAAACCACGACTTGGAAAAAAATCCTTGATCATCCCTTTTTGTTTTTAGAATTGCTGGGTCACAGGGCCATGCTGCATTTTTTTTTTCATATGGAGTTTCCCTCTTGTTGCCCAGGCTGGAGTGCAATGGCACAATCTCAGCTCACCACAACCTCTGCCACCCGGGTTCAAGCTATTCTCCTGTCTCAGCCTCCCAAGTAGCTGGGATTACAGGCATGTACCACCACACTTAGCTAATTTTGTATTTTTAGTAGAGACAGGGTTTCTCCATGTTGGTCAGGCTGGTCTCGAACTCCTGACCTCTGATGATCCACCCGCCTCAGTCTCCCAAAGTGCTGGAATTACAGGCACCCACGACCGCGCCTGGCCAATTTATGTATTTTGAGTAGAGACGGGGCTTCACCATATTGGCCAGGCTGGTCTTGAACTCCTGACCTTGTGATCCACCCGCCTTGGCCTCCCAAAGTGCTGGGATTACAGTTGTTGAGCCACTACTCCCAGCCTACATTTTTAATAGGTTGTTTTAATTACTCACACACTACTAAACATACCAGCCAGGGGAGTCTGGAGTTGCTTTATTTCCCACCTTTTTTTCCTTCCTTTTTATTGTGGAAGAACCATCTTGGGTCTGAGAGGAGCTGAGACATATCTCACCCCTGGAAAGGTTTGGTGCAGGCCACTTTGAGATGGAGCTGCAAGGGCCCAACTGGTAAGAGAGTGTCTCGAACATGGAAGCAACATGAGAGGTTCTTTTCAATCCTTTTCAAAACAAGGCCTTGCTATGCACCCAGGTTGGAATGCCATGGTGTGCTTACAGCTCACTGTAGCCTCCAAGTCCTGGCTCAAGCGATTCTCCTGCTTCAGCCCCTGAGTAGCTGGGACTACAAGTGCACATCACCACACCTTGCTAATTTTTGTATTTTTAGACAGGGTTTCACCATGTTGGCTGGGCTGGTCTTGAACTCTTGACCTCAGGTGATCTGCCTGCCCTGGCCTCCCACAGTGCTGGGATTATAGGCGTGACCCACTATGGCTGGCCAATTTTTTTTTTTTTTTGACAGAATCTCAGTTGTCACCCAGGCTGGAGTACAGTGGCATAATCTCAGCTCACTGCAGCCTCTGCCTCCTGGGATCCAGTGACTGTCCTGCCCCTACCTCTCAAGTAGCAGGGATTTCAGACGCACACCAATACATCCAGCTAATTTTTGTATTTGAGTAGAGTCAGTTTCACCATGTTGCCCAGGCTGGTCTTGAACTCCTGGCCACAAGTGATCTGCCCACCTTGGCCTCCCAAAGTGCTAGGATTACAGGGGTGAGCCACTGTGCCTGACCATAGGAGGTTAAATTTCATCCCTAAAAGGTAAGCTCAATCTTTTGATGCTCCATGTTTGCTGTTTCCATCTCTCATTTCAGGCTGGGAGAGCCACAGTGACATGGTTCCTAATCTTTCCTTCCTCCTGAAGTCAGTTCTGGGAGGACTTCAGGCAGACACCTTCCCCTTTGCAACAGGAAAAGGATCCCTGAGGGCTGTGTTTTGTACCTGAGGGAAGAAATGCAACCCAAAGCAAAGAGACCTGAAGCAGGGCGGGCATGGTGGCTCATGCCTGTAATCCCAGCACTTTGGGAAGGCAGATGACGGCAGATCACCTGAGGTCAGGAGTTCAAGACCAGCCTGGCCAACATGGTGAAACCCTGTCTCTACTAAAAGTACAAAAATTAGCCAGGCTTGATGGCGGGCACCTGTAGTCCCAGCTACTCGGGAGGCTAAGGCAGGAGAATCGATTGAACTTGGGAGGCGGAGGTTGCAGTGAGCTGAGATCGCACCACTGCACTCCAGCCTGGGCAACAGAGTGAAATTCTGTCTTTTTAAAAAAAAAAAAAAAAAAAAAGACCTGGAGCGCTGTATGCTCACTGACCTCAGCTGCCTGGCTCAGCTGGGGGCATGGGTGTCCAAGCTGTTTCCATCAGAAGAAATTACTAAAAACTACCACAATCCTAAGAGATTGGAAAGGCGGCCAGGGCACTGGCAAACACCTGTAATCCCGACACTTTGGGAGGCCAAGGTGGGCAGATCGGTTGAGTTCAGGTGTTTGAAACCAGTCTAGGCAACCTAGCAAGACCCCATCTCTGTAAAAAATACAAAAAATTAGCTGGGCACTGTGGCATGCACCTGTAGTCCCAGCCACTAGGGAAGCTGAAGCACCAGAATCGCTTGAACCTGGGAGGTGGAGGTTGCAGTGGGCTGAGATCACCCCACTGCACTCCAGCGTGGGCAACAGAGCAAGACTCCGTATCAAAAAAAAAAAAAGAGTTTGGGAAGGAAATCCCTGCAGCTGGAAGCAACATTTATGAAGTCATTAAAAATACATTCCATAAAGTGTATATGACTGTTTAGAAAAAATTTATTTGAACATATGAAAGGAAAATTTAGACACCCCCAACAAAGCAAAGAAATTCCTTTCCGAAGTGAGGGGGATTCCTGACAGCTTCCCTGAGCGGTGCTGCACACAAGCTTGTGGTCACTATAGGCAGCCTGGGCTCAGCTCCTGGGGCTGCAGAAAGAGCCTGCTTTTTCTGGTGGGGACACATCGTCTTCACAAGGAAAGAGGCCAGACACACAAGGGCTTGAACCTGCGGCTCCTGCCGTCACACTCCTTGTCACACAGGCTGTGTGTCTGAAATGCGTAGAGAACAGAGGCTCCCAGCATCGGCATGTTTTAAAAACGCCTGCATCAGCCTCTCGGCAGAGGGCTGAACTCTTCCCTTCACCATCCAATCTGGATGTCTAAGAATGCGACCGGGTGGGCAGCACCTGGACTCCGTGACGTCAAAGCTTCCGCACCCAGACGGTTCTGCTAGTGGGGAGCGGCCGCCCCGCCACTTGCCCGAGGTCCTCTTCTGGGGGGCCGACCACCCCTTCCTTCTCAGAAGGCTTCGTCCAGCGAGGGCGCAGAAGGCACGCACAGGCCAGCCTAGCGGATAGGCCTGAAGGGGAACGTCACGCCCGAGATGAAGGTGTGGCCGGGGTGAGTGGGCAGGGCGGGGTGGGCGGCGGGGTGGGCTGGCACAGCCCCGTAGCCCAGCGGGGGCGTGTGGATGTGGGGGTAGAAGCCCGGGGGTAGCGCGGCGTGAGGTGGCTGCTGCACGGGGCCCGAGATCACCAGCTGGAGGAGGCTGCGAACACAAGGAGAAGCGTCAGCACGGGCTCTGGGACTTCGCAGGTGCTCAAGGCAGGCGGGCCCCATCCCCCCGCACCCTGCCCGGGAGAGGCACCGACGCAGGCACGGAACACTTGGGGGGGGGGTCCAGGCGGTGGACACGGAACACCAGTGGCAGTGCCAGGACCCTGCAGGCGAGGATGCGCAGGAGCGGGCTCTGCGTGGGGCCGTGGCCCATGGGAGCTCCCGCTGTGGCCCCCACGGCACCCACGCCCTCTGCGTCCTAGGCGCGCAGCCTCCATGTCAGCCTCTGCGGCTCTCTGCTGCGCTGCGACACACAGGACAGCCGGCCACAGTCTCCTCAGAGCCGTGAAGACCGCGTCCTACCTGAATTCCAAGCAGAAGCCCCAGGAAGCTGGCCTTGCAAACGACCCCGAAATTCAGAGTCCTGAAATTCAGAATGAGTCTGGTGCGGCCCCTTTGGGGACGGCCCAGGCCTGGACCCAGCCCTTATGGACCTCCGGGACCCGCCCACCTCCCACCCATCCCCGTGCAGCTTCAGCTTCAGACTCCCCTGCTCTTGGGCACCCACCCCGCCCAGCACCCAGCACCAGGGCTCTGAGAACAGCTGTACGCCCTTCCCATCCGCCACCCCCTCCCACCAAGGCCCTGGGGCCCGAGAGGCCTGGACCTCCCCTCCTGGTGGTACAGCACGCCCACGGCCCCCACTTCCTGGAATCCTCCTCCCCACAAATTCAACATGGCTTTCCCAAGTCAGGTCCCTTCCCAGACTCCTGAGTTTCTCATGGCCCTTACCTTCTCACCACACCCTCCCCAGGATGGTCCCCCAAACCCCAGGCTCCCTGGCTTGGCTCATCACGCCAGCTCCCCCAGCTGGGGCATCCTGCCCACCCGTGCTGTATCAGCCTAAAGGGACCAACTCCCCATGGGTTCTCCCCAATCGGAACCCCTCCTGGCGGGGTCTGGTGGCTCAGGCCTGTAATTCCAGTACTTTTTTTTTTTCTTTAAGAGACGGGGTTTCACCACATTGGTCAGGCTGGTCTCAAACTCCTGACCTCAGGTGATCCACCCGCCAGCCTCCCAAAGTGCTGGGATTACAGGCGTGAGTCACTGCGCCCAGCCAATCCCAGCACTTTTGGAGGCCGACTGCTTGAGGCCAGGAGTTCAAGAGCAGACAGAGCAAAACAGTGAGACCCCATCTCTACAGAAAATAAATTAAAAGTTAGCTGGGCAGCTACTCAGGAGGCTGAGGCAGGGACTGTTTGAGTTCAGGAGTTCAAGGCTGCAGTGAGCCCTGAGCCATGATTGTGCCACTGTACTTTAACCTGGGAGACAGAGTGAGAGCCTGTCTGAAAGAAAAAAAAAAAAAAGGCCTTCTGAGGCCTCCCAGCTTCAGGTCCCAGGTCTCCTCCCTATCCTACCTTCCCCCTGCTTCCCCCATCAGAAAGAAGCTTCTGCTGCAGACAGACGGGCTCTGCTCACCCCTCTCCTAACCTGCCCCAGGATCCCACCCCGGCTGGATCCTGTGTCGGCAGCCCCTGTGCTGGTCTCTCCCAACACCAAGGCCAGCCTGCCAGGTCCTGCTCACACCACCACTCGGCCAAGGCTGTCTGTCTCTGCACACTGCCCTAACTGGGCTCCACAACAGCCCGTTTTCCAGGCCACTTCACCCTTCTGTGGGCCCTGCCTGCTCTCTGCCGACTCCCCTTGCTCCATCAAGGGGTTGGTCTGTCACAGACTGAACCCCTAAGTCCCCCAGTACAAAAGCTTGGGCCCAGGGGTCCCAGGAGGGGCTCAAGCAGTAAACTGACGGTATGTGGAGGGCTGGTGCATTTTAATGCCCAAAGCTCTTCTGAGCCACTTTTCTTTCTGTTATCACTTTTTAAATAACTCTGGGTAAGTAATTTAGCAAGAGATTAACCAACCCAAAGAAGAGGTACAGCAAAGGCCAAATTTCAGTCTTGTGATGATTTGAACCTGCACACCCTGCCAGAAATAGAAAGCACTTCAAGGAGTTTCCAGTCTAGTTGGGAAGACAACAAACATGGAGACCATCAGGAATCTAAGAGGTAAGCTAGGCGTGGTGGCTCACACCTGTAATCCCAGCACTTTGGGAGGCTGAGGTGGGCAGATCACCTGAGGTCAAGAGTTCAAGACTGCCGGAAGCAGTGGCTCACACCTGTGATCCAAGTGCTTTGGAGGCCAATGCGGGTGGATCACCTGAGGTCGGGAGTTCAAGACCAGCCTGACCAACATGGTGAAACCCCGTCTTTTTAAAAAAAAAAAAAAAAAAAAAAAAAAAAAAACAGTTTGAGACCAGCCTGACCAACATGGCGAAAACTGTTCTCTACTAAAAACACAAAAATTAGCCGGGCATGGTGGTGGGTGTCTGTAATCCCAGCTACTCAGGAGGCTGAGGCAGGAGAATCACTTCAACCCGGGAGGTGGAGGCTGCAATAAGCCAAGATCGTGCCACTGCACTGCAGCCTGGGCAACAGAGTGAGACTCTAAAGAAAAAAAAAAAATTGAAGAGGTATTCCAGGTGACCCTCTGACCTTCCCCCATAGCAGTGCCACAATTGCCCCTGTGAGGTTGGGCCTCCCCAGATCTACATCAGGAGAGGTGGCTACCAGCTCCTTGGAAGGGACAGAGTCAGAGGCTTGGGAGCAGGACCAGCAGGGGACTGAAGTTCCAGGGGACTTCAACATGCACCCCTAGTTATAAGATTCATGATACAAGGATTTGTATCCCACTGTCTTTTTAATTCCCTGAAAATACTAAAATGTTAAATAATTAAGCAGTGGGAAAAGGAGGGAACTATCACAAAGGGATTCCTGCAGGAGGGGAAAGGTGCCAGCTGAAACCAACAATGTCCTCCAATGCTGTGGAAGCTTCTAGAACCCAGACCAAAAAAAAAGGAAAAAGAGGCCAGGCACAGTGGTCACACCTGTAATCTCAGCACTTTGGTAGGCAAGGCAGGCGGATCACTTGAGGTCAGGAGTTTGAGACCAGCCTGGCCAACATGGTGAAACCCCGTCTCTACTAAAAATACAAAAATTAGCCAGGTGTGGTGGGGCACACCTGTAATCTCAGCTGCTTGGGAAGCTAAGGCAGGAGAATTGCTTGAATCAAGGACGCAGAGGTTGCGGTGAGCTGAGATTATGCCACTATACTCCAGCCTGGGCAACACAGCGAGACTGTCTTAAAGAAAAGAAAAAAGAAAGGAGAGGAAGAGTATGGGCCCCTGGGGGAGGTGGTCCTCTGGTCTGTCTGTGCTGCTGTTATGACACCTCAGGCAGGAGAGTCTCATATCAGAGATTGTTTGTTCCCTTCTGCCCCCTCGGGCTTTGTACCCATTTAGACACTTGCCCCAGCTCCTCCCTTGCAGAAACTGGCATAGTGAGTGTGGTGCGGATGGGAGTCCCTAACCCCCAAACAAGGGCGTGGCTCCTCTGCGGGCTATGGACCAGCATCCAGCTGAACCCTGGGCTGGAGTTATGCACGTTTCTGTCTCGGCCTGCAAGCACTGCCCAGTGCTCTGCCACTGGGCCTGACAGAGCCAGGGGCCAGGCCAAGAGGCTGTGTGCACCCTCAGGGCTGCCAAGCCATTCGCTGCCCCTCTGTCTACACTGCTCACCAACACCTGCCCTGGAAGCCTGCTCCTTGCTAAAACCAGTGTGAGGGCTCTGAAACAAGAGCATTACCAACCCACTTAGTCTTCTCCATAAACCCTGTCCATGTGCACAGGAGTTCTGCTTTCCACTATCCACATTTCCTCAGGAGAAGTAACTATTTTTAGCAGATACCTAATGTTCCATCCTCCTGATGTATCACAACTAATTTACTAAGTAACACTATGTTGTAGGACAGGTTGTTTCCAGTTCTTTGCTAGCTACTAACACTGTATCTGTATGAAACATTTTTTGTGCCTACAAAAATTAGCCTATGGTGGTGCACACCTGTAGTCCTAGCTACTTGAGAAGCTAAGGTGGGAGGACGGCTTAGGCTGGCAGCGAGTCAAAAGCCTGCCACTGCACCCCAGCCTCTGCAACAAAGCGAGACTCTGTCTCAAAAAGAAAAAAAAGTAGCTGACATTTTACTAGATATTCACTATAATAGGTCCAATACTAGTCTAAGTGCTTTCTGAGTTGTTTTTTTTTTTTTTTTTTTAAAAGAAACAGAGTCTTGCTCTGTTGCCCAAGTAGTACAGCGTTGACCATAGCTCACTGCAGCCTCAAACTCCTGGGCTCAAACAATCCTTGTCTCAGCCTCCCCAATAGCTGGGATTACAAGTGCATGCCACCATATTTGGCCTTTTTTTTTTTTTTGAAGACAGAGTTTTGCTCTTGTTGCCCAGGCTGGAGTGCAATGTCCCGGTCTTGGCTCACTGCAACCTCTGCTCCCAGGGCTCAAGCAATTCTCCTGCCTCAGCCTCCCAAGTAGCTGGGACTACAGGCATGCACCACCACACCCAGCTAATTTTTGTATTTTTAGTAGGAGTCGGGTTTCACCATGTTGGCTAGGCTGGTCTCGAACTCCTGACCTCAGGAATGGGGTTTCACCATGTTGGCCAGGCTGGTCTTGAACTCCTGACCTCAGGAATGGGGTTTCACCATGTTGGCCAGGCTGGTCTCGAACTCTTGACCTCAGGTGATCCACCCATCTTGGCCTCCCAAAGTGCTGGGATTACAGGCGTAAGTCACTGCACCCAGCCCTGGCCTGTTTTTACTCATTTAATCCTCACGAAAACCTTACAGTGAGAAGTTAGGGGAAGTAGAGGGACATTAGGCAGGTCCCATGGTTTTCTGATTTTACAGATGAGGACTTCAGGCAGACGGCTGGGAAGTTGCCCAAGGGCATATGGACTTGTGGAAGTGACAAGGTCAAGATTCTCACCAGAATCTGACCACAGTTCCTACTTTTCACCCAACAACTGCCTTTGTGGAAGTCTCCACGTGGCAAGGAGTTGGATTAGAAATTCACAAACACCATTGCCTCTTATCCTCAGTACCACCCTGTAAGTCAGGGAACATTTTACAAGCGGGGAAGCTGAGGCATAAAGACAGGTCAAGAGACTTCCCAAGCATCACAGCCAATCCCAGACAGGGATGCACTCAGAACTGAAGTCCATGCCACCCGATGGTCAAGCACTGGCAGCCAATCTAAGTACAGTTCTCTAGAGCCATGGCTCTGCCGAATTCCCAAAGGGCTGTGCAGTTCACAATGTCACCGACAGAGGGGCTCCTGCACCACACCCACCACTCAATAGGTGCATGCTCACTAGGGAGATTTCCATGATCCGGAGTAGGCTCCGGCTTCCTTCACCAACTCCTAGCAAGATGACAGTTTTTCAGGTTTACTTTCTACTTGAGTTCTTTTCACGTTCATTATCTGATTGTATCTTTGCCCTACTTATCATCAAGATCTTACTGGGCTCTCCCCAAAGAACCCAGGACAGAGGGGTCCGCACTGCCTCGCCTCCCCCAACCCTGCCCCAGCAAGCAGCCCCACCTAGAAGTCTGGAAGATACTTACTTATTATGGGGCAGCCTGGAGCACAACGTTCTCAGGTCATCTGCAATTAAGGAGATATAAGATTAATAAACATACTGGAGACAACACGGTGAAATACACACTAATGTTCAAGGATGCCAGCAAGACAGCAAGAGCAATTCACACATTTCCCTAGTGTTTGGAAACTGAGTTCTAGCCGGGCGTGGTGGCTCATGCCTGTAATCCCAGCACTTTGGGAGGCTGAGCTCGGTGGATCACCTGAGGTCAGGAGTTTGAGACCAGCCTGTCCAACATGGTAAAACCCCATCTATACTAAAAATACAAAAATTAGCTGGGCATGGTAGTGGGTGCCTGTAATCACAGCTACTCGGGAGGCTGAGGCAGGAGAATTGCTTAAACCCGGAAGCGGGAGGTTCCAATGAGCCAAGATCGAGCCACTGCACTCCAGTCTGGGCAACAGAGCAAGACCTAGTATCAAAAAAAAAAAAAAAAAAAATCTTGAGTTTTCCTTGTCTTCAATTTTTGCTTTAAAAAAACCCATTCCCCCAAGGCTGGGTGCAGTGGGTCACGCCTGTAATCCCAGTACTTTGGGAGGCCGAGGCAGGTGGATCACGAGGTCAGGAGTTTGAGACCAGCCTGACCAACATGGTAAAACCCCATCTCTACTAAAAATATAAAAATTAGCCTGTAATCCCATCTACATAAGAAGCCGAGGCAGGAGAATCACCTGAACCTGGGAGGCAGACGTTGGAGTGAGCTGAGATCACGCCATTGCACTCCAGCCTGGGGGACAGAGCAAGACTGTCTCAAAAACAAAACAAAACATCCCCAAACAAAAAATGACACTTAGGAAAGGAGGCAGCCCAGCTGGCAGTTTGTCAGATGGCTGGAAAAGCCCAGAGGCGGGGCTCTCTCTGGGCATTCAAGCACCCAAGGCATTCTACGAGGAGCAATAACATGAGAAACCCAGGACCATCCCTTGGCACCAGAGGCAACCCTTTTTAGTGTATCAGTTGTTAAAAAGCAAACCCAAGCGTGTCATTAGCACCATATCATTCTCCAGGGAGAGTCCAAGCACCAAAATGTAGGAGAATTAAGGAACCCTCAAAACAGGCTATGAGGCCTGGCACAGTGCCTCCTGACTGTAATGCCAATACTTCGGGAGGCCAAGGCAGGAGGATCGCTTGAGCCCAGGAGGTTGAGACCAGCCTGAGCAACATAGTGAGACTTCATTTTTACAAAAAATTTAAAAATCAGCAAGGTGTAGCGATACGTGCCTGTAGTCTTAGCTACTCAGGAGGCTGAGATGAGAGGATGGCTTGAGCCCAGGAGGTCGAAGCTGCAGTGAGCTATGATCATGCCACTGCCCTCCAGCCTGGGTGACAAAGCAAGATCTCATCTTTAAAATAAAGACCAAAAAACCTACAGGCAGTGGGAAGGTTGTGTGTTATTAACTGGGAAGTGGCTGCATGAGTGTAACCATTAGTCAAAACTCATCAAATTCTGCCCTTAAACCACATTATTTTATTGTGCATAAATTATGCCTCAATAAAAAAAGGACAAGTACAAGTGTTGTGGCTCACGCTTGTAATCCTCGCACTTTGGGAGGCTGAGGTGAGAGGATCGCTTGAGCTCAAGAGTTTGAAACCAGCCTGGACAAGATGGTGAGACCCTGACTCTACAAAAAAATTTTTTAAAAATTAGCTAGAGGCTGGGTATGGTGGCTCACTCCTATAATCCCAGCACTCCGGGAGGCTGAGGCAGGTGGATCACAAGATCAGGAGTTCAAGACCAGCCTGGCCAAGATGGTGAAAGCTCATGACTACTAAAAATACAAAAATTAGCAGGGTGTGCTGGCAGGCGCCTGTAATCTCAGCTACTTGGGAGGCTGGGGCAGAGAACTACTTGAACCTGGGAGGCAGAGGTTGCAGTGAGCCAAGACTGTGCCACTGCACTCCAGCCTGGGCGACAGAGCAAGACTGTCAAAAAAAAGGGGGGGCCAGGTGCAGTGGCTCACACCTGTAATCCCAGCCCTTGGGGAGGCTGATGCAGGCAGATCACGAGGTTAGAGTTCGAGACCAGCCTGGCCAACATAGTGAAACCCCATCTCTATTAAAAATACAAAAACTAGCTGGGCATGATGGTGGGTACCTGTAATCCCAGCTACTCATGGGGGCTGAGGCAGAAAAATCGCTTGAAACCGGGAGGAAGAGGTTGCAGTGAGCCGAGATGGTGCAAATGCACTCTAGCCTGAGCAACAAGAGCAAAACTTTGTCTCAAAAAAAAAAAAAAAAAATCAGCTAGGTGTGGTGGCACACACTTGTAGTCCCAGCTACTCTGTGACTGAGGCAGGAGGACTATTTGAGCCCAGGAGTTGGAGGCTATGGTGAGCTACGATCGTGCCACTGCCCTCCAGCCTGGGTGACACAGTGAGAGACCCTGTCTCATAAAAATAAAGAGAAATAAAAATAAAAAAGACACAGAAAAACTGGACTGGGCGAGGTGGCTCACGCTTGTAATCCCAGCACCAAGGTGGGTGGATCACGAGGTCAGCAGTTCAAGACAATCCTGGCGAACATGGTGAAACTGTCTCTACTAAAAATACAAAAATTAGCTAGGTGTGGTGGCGGGCACCTGTAGTCCCAGATACTCAGGAGGCTGAGGCAGGAGCATTGCTTAACCCAGGAGATGGAGGTTGCACTGAGCTGAGATCACGCCACTGCACTCCAGCCTGGATAACAGAGTAAGACTCCATCTCAAAGAATAAATAAATAAATAAATATAAAGAGAAGAAAAAAGAAAAAGGGTTCCCCAGAAGGAAAGCTATCCAGGCTCTCAAGGAGTCCCCAGTCCTGGGCAACAGTGAACCCTCCCGTCTGTGGGATATTAGGACCCTGCCGGGGTGAGCAGGGAGAGTGGAGTGCTGGGGGCATGACTGGGGCCCCTTCCTCCTGTGTTCACTAGGATGAAAAGAAGTCCTAAATGAAGCAAAACAGTATCTGTCCAGCAGCCCTTCTTTCCTTCTGCAGGGCCGTGGAGGCCTGGGCCAGGGAGGCACCCACCTCTTGTGCACAGCAAAGCTCCTGAGGCCATGGCCACCTGCAAAGCCTGTGCCAGCCGGTCCAGCGAGAGCTCGATCTCCTGGGAGGCGTTGAGGGGGTTCAGTTCATCTGCCAACCTGTTGATCTCCTCGACCAGTGGGACCATGTGGTCAAAGAGGATCAGGCCCAGGCGCCCATAAAGATTCTTCTCAGTCAGGTGCAGCTGCAGCGTCATGAGGACCTGCAGGACGCTGAGGTGGAGTTTTGAGTACAAGAGGTGGGAGTCTCTGTCCATCCCCACGCCCGGGTCCTTTGCGACCTTGTTGCTGACGTGGCCATTGGCTAAGAGGGGCTTCTTTTTTCTTTTATAAGCCAGGGGAGCCTTCACGCACCAGCAGATCAATCCAACGAGTGGGGTGAGCTCTAAGAATCCTATTGGCAGATTGGCTGCAATCGGAGTATTTAAAAAAGTGATGAGAATCAACCTCGGGTCCTCAAAGATCCAGTTGACAATCATTTCAAGCAAGTCCATGGGTGGGATGAGGTCATCTGCAAACAAAGACCATTAGGTCAGGAGTGCTCTTGGCCTCGAGGACAGGGGCAGGAAGTAGAGAGAAGGAAGCTGGGCCCCAGGGCTCAGGGCACTGCCCTCCTGATGGTCCGATCACGCCTCCTGGCTTAGTTATTTTCTGTCTCCTTTCCTAGAACGTCCACTCCACGGAGACTGGGACTCTCGTCTTAGTCAACGTTATATTCCAGTGCCCAGGATCCTGGGGCAAGGGAGAGGCTCCAGAAATACCTAACTCTACAATTCCCTGGAACTCCTTGCTTTGGAGAAATTTCCTCCTGCATGTTAAATAAAATTCCACGCTTTTTATATCCCACACTGCAACATATCACCCCTTCCCTCCTGAGTACGTGTCTTCCCTGCGCTCAGTGTCTCCTGTATGGGACAGTGACAGCACAGCAATGGTGGCCTTCAGGGAGCAGCTCAGAGTCCTGTCAGTCATCTGTCAGCTGCCAAGGACTGTCCCAACCCCAAATCTGGAACCCTCATCTAAGCAACCCTCAGAGATGTGATCCCTGAGACCTGACAGGCTCTGTGGCCACGAAAGAGAAGAACAGATGGTGACACTTACTCTGGGCTTCCTATGAGCCTGGCACAGGTCTCAATCCTTTACACAGACGAACCTGTTTAACCCTCCAAACCCCAGCTATTGTCTCATACAAAGGACAAGGAAACTGAGGCAGTCACGTCAAGTGATTTCCCCAGGATTCATCAAAAGTATGTGGCCCAGGCTCATATCTATAATCCCAGCACTTTGGGAGGCCAAGGCAGGAGGATCACTTGAGTTCAGGAGTTCAAAACCAGCCCTGGAAACATAGTGAGACCCAGTCTCTACAAAAATTCTTAAAAATTAGCCAGGAGTGGTGGGGCACACCTATATTGCCAGCTATTCAGGAGGCTGCGGTAGGAAGATCACTTGAGCCTGGGAGGTCTAGGTTGCAGTCAGCTGTGGATGTCCCACTATACAACAGCCTGAGCAATAGAGTGAGATCCTGTCTCAGAAAAAAAAACAAAAAAAACCCCAAAACCACAGCATATGGCCCAGATCTGACCTCAGCAGCCTGGCGAGGCCACACTGCAAATCCGGGGTTTGGTGTACAATACCCTTAGGCTGGCTATGTGTACAGGAGTGGGCCCTCAGCCTCCTCTCTCTTGGGCTGTGCCCCCCATCTGAGATGATTTCTGCCAATGGTTGGAGTATGAACTGCCCCAGCCACCTCTGTAGTGAGACGATGGCTACAGCAGGGAGCAGCTGCTGTCCTGTGTGCGTGTTTTTTTTTTCGAGATGGAGTCTTGCTCTGTCACCCAGGCTGGAGTACAGTGGCGTGATCTTGGCTCACTGCAACCTGCACCTCCCAAGTTCAAGTGATTCTCCTGCCTCAGTCTCCTGAGTAGCTGGGACTACAGGCGCACACCACCACACCCAGCTAATTTTTGTATTTTTAGTAGAGACGGGGTTTTGCCATGTTGATGAGGCTGGTCTTGAACTCCTGACCTCAGGTGATCCACCCTCCTCGGCCTCCCAAGTGCTGGGATTTCAGGCATGAGCCACGGTGCCCGGCCATGTGTGTGGCCTCTTGATTCCATGGAGATGTTTCTCTCTGGGCAATGCCAGGGTCCTACTACCTCTCCAGTGTATCCCTGCCCCCTTCAGGTATGAGCTGAGGCATCTCCACCAGCCTGTAGGCAGTGTGTGTGTGTGTGTGTGCGCGCGTGTGTGCACGCACCTGTGCAGGTGTGCCCTCAGCACACATATCAGAATGTGCACTTCGTGAGTCCTCAGTCTCCACCCGCTGCTTTAGAGTCCCTCATTCTCAGCACCATTCGGGAAAGAGGAGATATCATTATGTGGGTATCTTCTTTTTTGTGGTTTTGAAGACACAGGCTCCCTAAGAATGTTCTCCTATTACCAGAAGTGCCCAAGAGTGGCTTCAATCACCATTCTGATGGCGACTTCCAGGGCCACTGCTGTGTGGCAGTGACTTGAGAAATCACCAACACCTCAACTGCCCCACTGGCTTATGAGAAAAACACCGTGTCTCAGATCTGCTCTGGTGTGTCAGTGCTATTCCTGAATATTCTTTCCTGTTCCATATGCTAACTCATCCCTTCCCAATGGTAAGGCCAATTTCAGTACTCACTGGTCTGGAATAACCAATGACTTAAAAGGTAGGTTGGACACGGTGGCTCACACTTATGATCCTAGAACTTTGGGAGGCCGAGGCAGGGAGATCACTTGAGATCAGGAGTTCGAGACAAGCCTGGCCAACAGGGTGAAGCCCTGACTCCATTAAAAATACAAAAATTAGTCAGACATGGTGGCACACATGTGTAGCTCCAGCTACTTGAGAGGCTGAGGCAGGAGAATCTCTTGAACCCGGGAGGCAGAGGCTGCAATGAGCTGAGATCACCCCACTGCACACCAGCCTAGGTGACAGAGTGAGACTCAGTCTCAAAAAAAAACAGAGGAGGAAACTATGATACCATAGCTAGGTTCAGTGAAATCTTTCCTATTGGAAGATGAAAGGCCTGAATGCCGCTCCCACTGTTAATAGCTCCTAGGAAGCCTTTGGAGGAGAGAACTAGGGGAAACCCCACTGTGGCAGCATGGCACTGCTCCGCAAGGCCTGCCTCCCATTCTGCGGGCAAATTGCTACGAAAAGGAGAGTAGGAAATTAGCATATGAATATGGCATGCACTTGCATGTTCACAATATTTCCACACGAAGTTTCTCAAGAAAGCTAAAACGCCGAACAACAAAAACGGTGGCCGGGCACAGTGGCTCACACTTGTACTCCCAGCACTTTGGGAGGCCGAGGTGGGTGGATCACCTGAGGTCAGGAGTTCAAGACCAGCCTGGCCAACATGGTGAAACCCCATCACTACTAAAAATACAAAAATGAGCCAGGTGTGGTGGCGCACACCTATAATCCCAGCTACTTGGGAGGCTGAGGCAGGAGAATCACTTGAACCCAGGAGGCGGAGGCTGCGGTAAGTCAAAATTGTGCCACTGCACTCCAGCCTGGGCAACAGAGTGAGATTCCTCAAGTGAAAAAAAAAAAAAGGGTAACAGATAAAAGGCTCAAAAATGGTCAGGAGGCTGGTGGGAGACCAACACTGGACTAAATAAAAATGGCAGATGCTGAAGGCTTTCAAACTGCTGGTTTGGCTATCACACCACGAAGAAAAAGAGACCATTTGTCAGCCTGTGAGCAGTAAGAGCCAAGGGCAGAGAAGGAGGAACCCGAAACAGCAGCAGAAAAGCAGGTTTTGGTAGCTGGTCGTGGTGGGGTGTGCCTAGAGTCCCAGCCACCTGGGAAGCTGGGGTGGGAGGATCACTTAAGCCCAAGAGTTTAAGGCTACAGTGAGCTATGACTACACCACCGTATTCCAGCAGCCTGTGCAACAGAGCAAGACTCTGTATCCAAAAAAATTAAAAAATTAAAGAAACTAGGGGAATGGTAAAAAATCAGTCATATGTCCAGGGAGTGGGTCACACCTCACCAGACACCAGACCCTTGCTTTCTGGGCTGTCTGCCACCTGGACCACTGCACTTGAGGCAAATGGGTATCACTAAGAATAGTTCCCTCTTAGCCAACTGCACATGTCCAGGTGGCCCACAATTTTAGCTTTTGGCCTAAATTAAAAACACATATGGCCAGGTGTGCTGGCTCACACCTGTAATTCCAGCACTCTGGGAGGCCGAGGCGGGTGGATCATGAGGTCAGGAGATCAAGACCATCCTGGCCAACATGGTGAAACCCTCTCTCTACTAAAAATGCCAAAAAAATTAGCCGGGCATGGTGGCGCA
The DNA here is from genome assembly GCA_963574635.1 of Cheracebus regulus. NCBI lineage: Eukaryota > Metazoa > Chordata > Mammalia > Primates > Pitheciidae > Cheracebus > Cheracebus regulus. Next base: position 27,035 of record CAUYQU010079811.1, read on the forward strand.
TGCCTGTAGTCCCACCTACTCAGGAGGCCGAGGCAGGAGAACTGCTTGAACCCAGGAGGCGGAGACTGCAGTGAGCTGAGATCGCGCCACTGCACTACAGCCTGGGCGACAGTGCGAGACTCCATCTCAAAAAAAAAATCACACCCACACACAAAAACACACATTTCAGGCTGGGAGCAAAGGCTCACACCTGTAATGCCAATATTTTAGGAGGCCAAGGTAAGTTGATTGCTTGAGTCCAGGAGTTCGAAACCACTCCGGGCAACATGGTGAAACTGAGTCTCCACAAAAATATTAAATAGCCAGGCATGATGGTGCAAACTTGTGGTCCCAACTACTCAGGAGGCTGAGGGAGAATTGCTTGAGTTCAGGCTTCAAGACCAGCTTGGACAACATGGCAAAACCCCATCTCTACAGAAAATACAAAAATTAGCCAGGTATGGTGGCACGTGCCTGTAATCCCAACTACTCGGGAGCCTGAGGTGAGAGACTCACTTGAGCCTTGGAGGCAGAGATTGCAGTGAGCTGGGATTGTGCCTCTGCACTCCAGCCTGGGTGACAGAGTGAAACCCTGTCTCAAAAAAATAAAAACTCGGCTGGTCACGGTGACTCACGCCTGTAATCCCAGCACTTTGGGAGGCTGAGGCAGATGGATCACTTGAGGTCAGGGGTTCCAGATCAGCTTGGCCAACGTAGTGAAACCCCGTCTCTACTAAAAATATTTTTAAAAATTAGCAACGTGTAGTGGTGCATGCCTGTAGTCCTAGCTACTCAGAGAGTGAGGCAGGAGAACTGCTTGAACCCTGGAGGCAGAGGTTGCAGTGAGCTGAGATTAAGCCACTGCACTCCAGCCTGGGAGACAGGCACCATCTCAAAAATTAATAAAAATAAAACTACACATTTCAGAAAAAATGGCCAAAGCATTCACTGGATGCGTCACCTGGGTATTCAGTGGAAAATAACTGAGGTCATCAGCTAAAGCTTCTTTCATAGAAATAACCTGTTTAAAGTTTACCTGATGACAGGTCATAGAGTGCGGTAACAGAGGTGATGAACTGGCAGCAGAATCTGGGGCTGGCACTGAATATCTGCTTCAGCGTCTGAATGGATCCTGGCACCAAACAGCAGTAGTCATCTACGAGGGCCTTGGCTAACCTCACACAGTAGAGCACGGGCGTCCGCTGGAAAGAAGCCACAGTTCACGTCACTACAGGTGTTGTGAGTAGACCAGCAACTATGCACATGAGGTGTCCACCACCAGAACTGGCAGAACCACTTCCAAGACGGGAAAAGATGTTAATGTGGCTGGGCGCAGTGGTTCACGTTGGTAATCCCAGCCCTTTGAGAAGCCGAGGCGGGAGGATCACCTGAGGTCAGGAGTTTTGAGACCAGCCTGACCAACATGGAAAAACTCTGTCACTACTAAAAATGCAAAATTAGCCAGCGTGGTGGTGCATGCCTGTAACCCCAGCTACTTGGGAGGCTGAGGCATAGGAATCGCTTCAAGCCAGGTGGCGGAGGTTGCTGTGAGCTGAGATCACACCACTGCACTCCAGCCTGGGCAAGAAGAGCAAGACTCCATCTCAAAAAAAAAAAGATGTTAAAGGCTTACTCTGAAGCAGCAGTGGGCAACCTAAAGCCACGGACCAGGCTGGGTACGACAGCTCATGCCTATCATCCCAACACTCTGGGAGGCCAAGGTGGGAGGATCACTTGAACCCAGGAGTTCCAGACCAGCCTGAGTAAAATAGCAAAAACCTATCTCTATAAAAAAGTTAAAAAATTGCCGGGTACAGTGGCTCACGCCTGTAATCCCAGCACTTTGGGAGGCTGAGGTGGGTGGATTACCTGAGGTCAGGAGTTCGAGACCAGCCTGACCAATATGGTGAAACCCTGTCTTAATAAATAAATAAATAAATAAATAAATTAGCCGGGTGTGGTGGCACACACCTGTAGTCTCAGCTACTCAGGAGACTGAGGTAGGAGGATCACTTGAGCCTGGGGAGGGTAAGGTTGCAGTGAGCCCCATGGTCACACCACTGCATTCCAGGATGAGCAACAGAGCAAGACCATCTCACACACACACATAAAAAGTTGACAGACCAAATTGTCCCACCACTTGTTATTGTAAATAAAATTTCACTGAGACATGATCATGCTTATTCATTTGCCTACTATCTAAAGCTGTTCTATCACTAGAAGGGCAGAGGTGGGCAGCTGTGAAAGAGACTACATGACCTGCAAAGCCTAAGATATTTCACTATCTTGCCCTTTAGATAAAACATCTGCCAACTCTTTTTTTTTTTTTGAGATGGGAGTTTCGCTCTTGTTGCCCAGGCTGGCACAGTGATGGGATCTCAGCTCACCGCAACCTCCGCTTCCCGGGTTCAAGTGATTCTCCTGTCTCAGACTCCAGAGTAGCTGGGATTACAGGTGCCCACCCCCACCACCACGCCTGGCTAATTTTGTATTTTTAGTAGAGACAGGGTTTCTCCATGTTGGTCAGGCTGGTCTTGAACTCCTGACCTCAGACGATTTGCCCATCTTGGCCTCCCAAAGTGCTGGGATTATAGGCGTGAGCCACCACACAGAGTCTGCCAACTCTTGCTTTACAGTTTACTTAGGAAACATCATTTCTGCTTTCAGGTGAGGAAACGACAACTTTTGTAACCCTACAGGATGCCAGGTGAAACACCACAGGTAAAAATTAACAGTTGCTATCACATTGAAGAGATTCAGGAGAGTCTGTGAACTATCAAATGATGAAAATGTTTGTTTACAGCAGTACTCGCTAAATTTCTCTTAAAATCCTATTCTTAGGCTGGACACGATGGTTCATGCCTGCAATCCCGGCACTTTGGGAGGCTGAGGTGGAGGCAGGAAGATCATTTGACCTCAGGAGTTCGTAACCAGTCTGGACAACATGGTGAAACTTTCTCTATAAAAACTACAAAAATTAGCCAGGCATGGTGGTGCGTGCCTGTGGTCCCGGCTACTCAGGGGGCTGAGGTAGGAGGATGGCTTGAGCCCAGGAGGCAGAGGTTGTAGTGAGCTAAGATAGAGCCATTGCACTCCACCCTGGGTGACAGATCCTGTCACAAGAAAGAAAAGAAAGAAAGAAGAAAAAGGAAAGAAAGGAAAGACAGGAAAGCAAGGAAAGAAAGAAAGAAAGAAAAGAAAAGAAAGAAACACAACCTCATTAAAAAAAAAATCTTTTTTTTTTTTTTTTTTTTTTTTGAGACCGAATCTCATTTTGTCACCCAGGCTGGAGTGCAGTGGTGCGATTTTAGCTCACGGCAACCTCCACCTCCCAGGTTTACACGATTCTAGTGCCTCAACCTCCCATGTGGTTGGGACCACAGGCGCATGTCACCACACACAGCTAATTTCTGTATTTTTAGTAGAGATGGGGTTTTACCACATTGGCCAGGCTGGTCTCAAACTCCTGATCTCAAGTGATCTGCCCCCCTCAACCTCCCAAAGTGCTAAGATTACAGGTGTGAACCACCAAGCATGGCCTAAAAAAATGGTAATTAAGAAAAAAGTCACTCCAGAAAACCAATGAAATGAGAATTCGGAACAGCAAACTCCTTTTCAGAGTGCAGGGGGAGGCGCTTTTTTTTTTTTTTTTTTTGAGACAGAGTCTTACTTTGTCACCCTGGCTGAAGAGCAATGGCATCATCTCAGCTCACTGTAACCTCTACCTCCCAGGTTCAAGTGATTCTCCTGCCTCAGCCTCCTGAATAGCTGGGATTATAGGCATGCGCCACCAAGCTCGGCTAATTTTGTATTTTTAGTAGACAGGGTTGCAACATGTTGGTAAGGCTCGTCTTGAACCCTTGACCTCAAGTGATCTGCCTGCCTCAGCCTCCCAAAGTGCTGGGATTACAAGCGTGAGCCACCCAGCCAGGCCGAGGCTCTCTCTCGAGCAGTACCTGCAGCCAGGAGGCAGCACACTCCAACACCGGGATTCGACACACAGCCACCGCCATGGAGACCAACTTTCCCAACAAGCTCATCCGGCTGTCATCGGCTTTGTTCCCTTGAGGGCTGAAAAGGGATGAAAAAATAATCTGCCGAACAGAGTCCTTGGTTTGCTCCTGGAAATAATTGCACATGATTTCAAGAAGTTGAAGCTCCTGCAGTGAATTCAGTCTCTGCAAAACAAATCCAGGAAAAACGTTAAGAAATGTGGCTGTAACGTATGTATTAACTCATATATTAAAAAAACAGGAAATAGGCCACATGTGGTGGCTCACGCCTGAATCCCAGCACTTTGGGAGGCAGAGGTGGGCGAATCATGAGGTCAGGAGTTCGACAAGCCTGGCCAACGTGGTGAAATCCCATCTCTACTAAAAACACAAAAAGTTAGCTGGGCATAGTGGCAGGTACCTGTAATCCCAGCTACTCGGGAGGCTGAGATAGAATTGCTTGAACCCAGGAGGCAGAGGTTGCAGTGAGCTGAGATCACACCTGCTGCACTCCCACTGGGTGACAGAGGGAGACTCCGTCCCAAAAAAAAAAAAAGAAAGAAAGAAAGAAAAAGAAAAAGAAAACAGGTAATAACAGCATATCCCCTCGCCCCAGAACTTTTCACCCTTCCTGAAGCTCAGGTCTCAGGGAGTAGATCTTTGCTGTTAATCTCAGGCAAAAGTCATGCAGGCCAGATGTTGTGTGGCTCATGCCTGTAATTCCAAATTTAATCCCAGGGGTTTGAGACCCCCGAGTCTGAGACCCCAGGAGTCTCAGACCAGCCTGGGTAACACAGGGAGGCCACATCTCTACAGAGTATTCAAAAATTAGCTGGGTGTGGGGGTGCATGCCTATAGTCCCAGCTACTCAGGGAGCTAGCTGAGGCGGGAGGATTTCTGGAGCCCAGGAGCTGAAGGTTGTAGTGAGCTGTGATTGCACCACTGCACTCCAACCCAGGCAACAGAATGAAACCTTGTCTCCAAAAAAAAAAAAAAAAAACAGAGAGAAATGAAAAGATGTAAGGAGAAAGCCATACAGATCATTATCCATCCTCCTGGAAGGCTCAGGATGACCCACAACGGCTTGAGCCTCTCAGTAACAGCCCAACAGACCTCTAGAGAGCGGGCACTTTCCGGAGTTTGTCCCTTTAACACCGACACTCAGCTGTCAAACGCCCCGCAGAGTGGACAGGCAGCTAAGCCACACTGCAGGACCAGAGAGGGGCTTGGGGGCTGCTGCAGGAGCGAGGCCGAGCGTGAGGGCGGGTCTCCTGGACGGGAAACGCCCAGGGCTTGACACAGCCCTGAATCGCCGCGGAAAGGGCCCTCCCGCCTGCCTGCGGGGCCCAGGCACCCGACCGTCCCGGGCCGCACCTTGGGCTGCGAGCTGCGCTCCTTGGGCACCTGGAACACGAACTCCTCCAGCAGCTCCACGGGGCCCTTGTCCACGATGGGCAGCGGCGCGCTCTGCAGCTGGCTGCTGAAGTAGATGTCCAGGTGGTACAGCACCTCCTTGGCGGCGCTCAGCGCGTCGCGGCGCAGCAGCGAGTGGCGGATGTCGCTCATGGTGCGGTCGCCACGGCCCCCGCGCCAAGCGCGTCTCACTTCCGCCCGGGGCCCGGGGTTGCGCCGCTGCCCGTGGAGACAAAGAGGCGCGACCCAAGCCTCCGCCCCGACCCCGGGCCTGGGCCGCGGCACCCGCCTGCTGGCCCACCTGCCGCTGCCTGCTCCCTGCTCCCTCCCTGCTCAGGGGACCATTGCCGCCGCCGCCGCCCAGCGGACGCCCGAAGGTCCGACTGCGGCGCCGCCGGGAGCCGCGGGAGCCGCCGCCGCGCAGCCGAAAGGCGGCCGAATACCAGGCGCGGAGACGGCGGCCCGCAGGGGCCAAGCGTAGTCCTGGCCCAGGCGCGCTCTCCGGAGGGCGCCCCCTGGCGGCGCTAGCGATGAGGGGCGCGCCGCAGCCCCAGGTGGACCCCACCCCCAGGCCCCAAGCCCGCCCTCGCCCTCGGAATCCGCCCAACCGCCGAGGGAAAACCGCTCTGTCCTTGCCCAGGCTCCCTCGCGGGCTCTGCGTCGCGTTCAAAGCCGCCGTTGATTTCTCCGTGCTTTCCACCACCAGCAAGGATGCGGTGTGGTGCCGGGCTTTGGCTTGACCCAGCGGACTTGGGTTCCCTGGCCGCCCCAGCTACCGGTCTTCAAATTTCCATCTGTTCTCAGCTGAGGGGGCTACAGGGGAGGATGCCTGGAAGGCCCCTTGCCCCTGACTGCCACTTTCTGGCCTCTCTGGCTGCCGGCTACTTGGCCTAGCAGGTGCAAAACACCTGCTCCCTGCTCCTCAGAGCCCTCCTGTTGAGGAACATTAAGTTTACCCTTCCCCCATGGTTCCCACGTGGAAGATACTTTTAGTTTGTAATTAGTGGTAGGCAGGTAACAGCTGCCTACTTGATATATACTTGAGTTATGTGTATATGTAGAACACTTGTGTATTAATGAGAGTCACCTGTCGAAGAGCAAATACATGGATGAAAATCTGCTGGGGGCCCTCAGTCTGGAGAGCTGTCAGCCCCGCAGGCTCTCAGGCTGTTGGTCCCCAGGACAGATCCACTCTGTAGTACTATCTGGGTGTCTGCCTCTCAAATACCTTCAGCCCTCCTGGGTGGGGGTCTCCCGACCAAGCTGGTTCTCGGTACCCTCCCACTCAAAAGACCTTCTGCACTAAGACTCCTTTTCTGGCTATCATCTCTCCTCACTGAACTAGGTAGCAGTTCACTTTCACAATTTTTAAACTGGGCAGAAAGGACTTGAACATGGCCAGAGGAGGGCAGGCAGGAGGCCACGCTTGCAGGAATGTGCCTGGTGTACAAGGCCATACTGGCCGGAAGGCAGGCCTGGGTGAGGACACTCTGTTGTTGAGATGAAAATCCCCTGGGGGAAGAGAGGCAAATAGAGAAGGCATAAAAGAGAGTACAGCTAGGCACAATGTGCAGTGAGTCAATGAGACCCTCCTGCACTTCAGAGACAGGTCAGAGACGGCCACAAGCCCCTCCTGTCCACATGCCCAGAGTTTAGAGACACCAAGATCTCAGCATCACCTGGAACCTCTGAGAAGTCATATCTTGATCTCCTTGACACTAGGACTTCAGAGATGCCCAGTTTCAAAAGAAGGTAAGCAAGGGGGATTCCTCTCACCACACTGGCAAAGATGAGACACTCAATCAACACTCATTTTCCCCTCTCCCTTGCCCACTGAAAGTGACTGATAAGCACAGCAGAAATCAAAACAAGCCATGCTTGGAAAACGAGCAAATCCACATATGTAAATAAATGAGAACTACAGCTCAAAGGCAGTCACACACTTGTCATTCTTGTTTCTTCCTCTCATGATATGGAAAGGCAGGTAGAAAGATCTCTTGAAGGTTGCTCCAAAGCCCGTGGGAGTGAATGCTCTGGTGGACTTGGGGCTCTGCTGACGGAGGCTGGGCCACAAGGGGACAACGCTGGCACCAGGCCCAGTCACCTCTGTACCACTCGTTAGTAGTCTGGTTGGTGGCCGCCAGGTACACAGCAAAGCACAGGTAGCCACCCAGGAGGAAGCTCAGGACCACAACAAAGCCCAGCATGAAGACAATCCGTGGAAAGGTCAGGAACAGGTACTAGGGGCAGAGAAAAAGCAGTGCTTTAGGCAGCTGGACTGTGACATCTGTGAGGGTGAACATCCGCCAACCCTGGTCCTGCCACAGCCACCAGCACTGCTTCCTCAGCCCACCTACCTGTGTCCAAATGTGTCAAACTGAACATAAACAGCTGACAAGCAGCCCAGGAATAATCCCAGTACATAGAAGAGTTTCCTATGGGATGAATGAAGCGGTCACACTGAGAGAGAAGGGAAAGTTTACTCAGGAAATGTGCTATTCCAGTTAGCTAGCTATAAAAGAACGCAGACTTCATTCATCAAAACAAAATCCAGATGGACAAAAGAGATCAATGTCTTAAAACAAAAAACAACCCCAAAAATAGATGTACAAGGATATTCATTGTATCACTTACTTATCAGCCCCTCTTCCCAAAAGAAACAAGATTTTTCTTTTTTTTTTTAATAAACAGAAACCGGGGCCAGGCGGGGTGGCTCACGCCTGTAATCTCAGCATTTGGGGAAGCCAAGGCGAGCAGAACACTTGAGGTCAGTAGTTCGACACCAGCCTGGCCAACATGGCCTTCTCTCCTAAAAATATAAAAATTAGCCAGGGGTAGTGGCACATGCCTGTAATCCCAGTTACTCAGGTGGCTGAGGCAGGAGACTCGCTTGAACCTGGGCAGTGAAGGTTACAATGAGCCGAGACTGTGCTACTGCACTCCAGCCTAGGCAACACAGTGAGACTCCATCTCAAAAAATAAAAATAAAAAATAAAAAAATCAGTAGAAACAGGGTCTTGCGGCTGGGCGCGGTGGCTCACGCCTGTAATTCCAGCACTTTGGGAACCTGAGGCAGGTGGATTACCTCAGGTCATGAGTTCGAGACCAGCCTGACCAACATGGAGAAACCCTGTCTCTATTAAGAATACAAAATTAGCTGGGCGTGGTGGCCTATAATCCCAACTACTGGGGAGGCTGAGGCTGGAGAATCACTTGAACCCCAGAGGCAGAGGTTTCGGTAAGCTGAGATCATGCCATTGCACTCCAGCCTGGGCAACGAGAGAAAAACTCCATCTTAAGAAAGAAAGGAAAGAAAGAAAAGAAAAGAAAGAAAGAAAGAAAGGAAAGAAAGGAAAAAGAAAGAAAGAAACAAACAAGGTCTTCCTCTGTTGCCCAGGCTGCTTTCAAACTCCCAGCCTCCAGTGATTGTCCCGCCTTGGCCTCCCAAATTGTTGGGTACAGGTGTAAACCACCGTACCTGGCGAAGAAACAAGTTAACTGCCCATCCATCAGGAAGGGTAAAACTCTGGGATGGTCACACAATGGGAAAAAAAGGAGCCATTAAAAATTATGTCAATTTCTATGTACTGATTCTGAAAATATTTAATATATTGACTAATGAGAAAAGTGAGATGTTAAGGATTACACTATGATCTTGTTTGGGTAAAAACAAAACTGGCTCTGTCAGTGGTGTGTGATGACAGGAACAGGGCTGCTTAAAGTTTTCTAAGTTATTTTTGCAATAAGCAAAATGAAGAATTTAGAAAGTTTTAAGAAAAGAGAACATTTAACAAACTCTTGATGGAGACTTTCTAGTTGAAGTTACAAAGAGACATTTGATGAGAAAGAATGTCTAAACTTTTCTGTACCAAAAAAAACCCCTAAAAACCTAAAACCTCATTCCCAAGATCCAAAAGAATCACAAACAGAAAACTGATATAACAAAAGACTAACTGTCATTATTATATAAAGACTTAAAATCAAAAGTTATTCCGGGCCAGTCATGCTGGCTCACACCTATAATCCCAGCACTTAGGGAGGCCAAGGTGGGAGCACTTGAGCCCAGGAGTTCCGGGTTATAGTGAGCTGGATGCTACCACCACACTCCAGCCCAGGTGACAGAGTGAGACACTGTCTTTAAAAAAAAAAAAAAAAAGTTATCATACGACCCAGCAATTCCATTCCTAGGTGAATTTACCCAAGAAAAGTAAAAACATATGTCCACACAAAAAACTTGTACATGAATGTTCATAGCAGTCTTATTCAAAAATCGCCAAAAAGTGAAAACACCAAAATGTCCATCAACTGATGGACAAATAAATAAAATTTGGTCTATCCATACAATGGAACGCTATTGTCATAAAAGAAAGAATGAAGTGAGGCCAGGCGAGGTGGTTCACACCTGTAATCCTAGCACTTTGGGAGGCCAAGGTAGGTGGATCACTTGAGGTCAGGAGTTGGAGATCAGCCTGGCCAATATGGTAAAACCCCATCTCTGCTAAAAATACAAAAATTAGCCAGGCATGGTGGCACATGCCTATAATCCCAGCTACTCAGGAGACTGAGGCAGAAGAATCACTTGAACCCGGGAGGCAGAGGTTACGGAGAGCCAGGATCACACCATTGCCCTACAGCCTGGTAACAAGAGCAAAACTCCATCTCAAAAAAAAAAAAACCTGGAGCCGGGTGTGATGGCTCAAGCTTGTAATCCCAGCACTTTGGGAGGCTGAGGCAGGTGGATCACAAGGTCAGGAGTTCAAGACCAGCCTGGCCAACACAGTAAAACCCCGTCTCTCCTAAAAATACAAAAATTAGCTGGGTGTGGTGATGGGCGCCTGTAGTCCCAGCTGTTCGGAAGGCTGAGGCAGGAGAATTGCTTGAACCCGGGAGGCAGAGGGTGCAGTGAGCCACGATTGCACCACTGAACTAAGCCTGGGTGACAGAGGGAGACTCTGTCTCAAAAACAAACAAAAAAGAGAATAAAGTGGATTCATGCTACAACATGAGTTAACCCTGAAAACCCTGTGCCACAAGAAAGAACCCAGTGGAAAAGACCATATATTGCACGATTCCATTTATATGAAGGGTCCAGAAAACACCAATCCCTAAAGACAGAAAGTAGTGATTACCTGGGTCTGGGGGAGGAGGGAATGGGGAATGTCTCCTTTTGGGGATGATGAAATGTTCTGATATTAGATAGTGATAAGGGTTGCATAACTCTGTGAACATACTCACACCACTGAATGGTATACTTTAAAGGGTGAATTTTATGATATGTGAATTTTTTTTTTTTTTGAGAGAGTTTTGCTCTTGTTGCCCAGGCTGGAGTACAGTGGCATGAACTTGGCTCACTACAACCTCCGCCTCCTGGGTTCAAGCAATTCTCCTGCCTCAGCCTCCTGAGTATCTAGGTTTACAGGTGCCCACCACCATGCCTGGCTAGTTTTATTATATTTTTAGTAGAGACAGGGTTTCATCATGTTGGCCAGGCTGGTCTCCAACCCCCTACCTCAGGTGATCCGACTGCCTCTGCCTCTCAAAGTGCTGGGATTATAGGCGAGTCACCACTCTCAGCTCAATATGTGAATTTTATACCAGTTTAGAAAAAGAAAAAACTTAAGGGCCGGGCACGGTGGCTCACACCTGTAATCCCAGCACTTTGGGAGTCCGAGGTGGGCAGATCACGAGGTCAGGAGTTCAAGACCAGCCTGGCCAATATGGTGAAACCCCGTCTCTACTAAAAATACAAAAATTTGCCGGGCATGGTGGCATGCTTTTGTAGTCCTGGCTACTCGGAAGCTGAGGCAGAAGAATC
>CAUYQU010079814.1:0-24646 GCA_963574635.1 Cheracebus regulus
GCACTGGTTTCTTCCCATTTTTGTGGATTTATCCACCTGTCCTGTTTGTAATTGCCAACTTTCAGATTGGGTCTCTGAGTGGACGTCCGGCTTGTTGGTGATGAAGTTTTTTCTGTTTCTTAGTTTTCCTTTTGGGGGCGCCCCTTCCCTACAGAGCTGGGCCTTCCCAGGTTCAGCTATGCTTTTTCTCTGTCCTCAGCGCTTCCAGTTGCTCTTCTCCTTGTGGGGATGGGACCAGCCGAGCCCGACTAAAAGGGCATCCAGTCCTGTACACGCCGCACCGAGAAGCGCTGCGCCGGCCAAAAGAGTCGCGCTGGCGACCTGTGTGGCTCCTTCGCCGGGAATCTCCTAGTCTGTGGGCATCAGAAATTCGTCTGCAATTGCGGCATCCACTTGCTCTCTGTGCTTTCACTGGGAGCTACAATCCTGAGCTGCTGCTACGTGGCCATCTTGGATCTCTCCAAGACTTTCTTTTTATCCAAAGTCTAGCACAAATACTTGATTTTTTTAAAAAGCACTTGCATCAGGTATCAAGGATTAGAGAAAAATAAACACATTTGGAAGAAAAAGATACTGTTACCTCCTCCCAAAAAATAAAGAAATGATATGTACTTAGAATGGTCACTTAGTTTCCTGCTGACTGAATCATATCATGTTCCCTTAGTTTATGTTCTGGGAAAATATACCTATTCCCTGGAGTTCGAAGGTTTCCACATAGTTCAGAAATAGTCTGGTGCCGTCTTGTTCTTTCAAGTTTGAGGCCTAAGCTCTCAGCACTTCTCTCCTAGTAAAGGGGAACCAACAAATTGTGCATGCCTGCCTACTATGTGACAAGTACTTATACTGTCTTTGGTAAGGTTAGAATTATCCCCATGTAAACTACAAGGACACTAAGACCTAGAGAGGTTAAATAAGGGACAGAGCTAGGTCTAAAACAAATAGCAACAAAAACTGAATGCTGCATGCCTCCAAAGCCCATGCTCTTTAACTGTTTGTCAGGATCATTTCACCTGTAACAGAACACCCAACTCAGGCTTGGCCCAACAGCTTGGCCCAAGTCTATTGACTTGGCTCAATCAGCACATATGACTGGAAGTTCATCATTAGAGTGGACATCATGGCAGCTTGATCTAGCATCACAGCAGTCATTAAAGAACCAGTTTCTCTTTCTCTGTTTTGTCATCCATAGTTTTGGGTTTATCCTGAGGTTGATAGGTTCAGTGAGAGGGAGAGATTGACTTCTCATGGCTGTCTTTTAAATCAAATGATCTACAATCCTAGAGATTCCAGTAGATATCTGGTTGCAGCTTAGGTGTTAGAAAATTATGGGTATCTGCAGATGCCTAGATCTTTCAAATAAGTAATAATACTTGAAAAAAAGTTTTTAAATGGTTTCTGAAACCTTACAAGGTATGATTCTTTCAGCAGTCGCCCTGTTTGCCCTCTCTCATGATGACCCAGGCTACCTGCTGTCTCCGGGAGCCTCTTTTTTAAGGACAGGCATACTTGTTGATGCATGGCCTTCTCTTGGACCTGCTATTTATGAGAGCCCGATGTTGACTGTCATCCAGGAGACTGAGAAGAAAGACTGACTTCTCATTCTTTTTCCTACAGGGACAGACTCTGCCTGGGCGAGTCCTTTTCCTGCGTTATGTAATTCAGACCCTGGAAGATGACTTCCAGCAGACCCTGAGGAGGCAACGGCAGCACCTGCAGCAGTCCATTGCAAACATGGTGCTGTCCTGTGACAAGCAGCCCCACAATGTAAGGTAAGCGGCCACCGGAGCCCTGGGATGAGAATAGGTAAGAGGTATAGGTGGGCAGCTGCTGAAGGCTAGAGAGTATCAACCAGATGAGGTTTTCTAGTCCGTAGATAGTGTAATAGGGCTAATTATTAAAACTATAGATAGGCCAGGTGCAGTGGTTCACACCTGTAATCCCAGGAGGCTGAGGCGGGTGAATCACTTGCAGTCAGGAGTTTGAAACCAGCCTAGACAATGTGGCAAAACCGTGTCTCTACTAAAAATACAAAAATTAGCAGAGCGTGTTGTTGCATGCCTGTAATTCCAGCTACTTGGGAGGCTGAAGTGGGAGAATCACTTGAATCCAGGAGGTGGAGGTTGCAGAGAGCTGTGAATATGCCACTGCACTCCAGCTTGGGTGACAGCAAGACTCTGTCTCAAAAAAATTAATTAAAAAAATAAAACTATAGGTAATCATAAAAGAAATGCCTCCTGATAATCATGAAAGAAACCAACAATGTTGCAGATTCCACATAGCTTGAGTGATTTTTCTCTCAAGACCAACAGACTTCCTTTGGTCTATTTCGATACTGTCCAAACAACATTATGAGATCCAGGGGAAAACGCTAACTTACATAAAACTTTTTCATTTTTATTAATGTACATTTATTTCTATCTTCCTGATGAACCTCACTATAAATCTCATTTGTCACTACTAGTTTCTAAAAAGTAATATTCATAACAATAGGTCATGTAGCTGACAGTAAGGTACAATAGATAGTAAGCATGTGTTCTTTTTTTGCAGAATCAGTCAGAGCTTCTGGAAGCATGGAACTACTATGCTTATACCAAGAGGTGAAAATATGATCTTTAGGGTAGGGATTTTAGGCTGGAATTTTCCTTTTGGAACTATAGACAGCCCTTGCTCTTGATGCTTTGACTCAGGATTTTTTTGGCTTTACATTGATACAGAAGTAATACCCATTCAGTAGAAACTATGCCTCAAGTTCCCAACAAACACTCTGTTTTTCATTTTCAGTATAGTATTCAATAAATTACATAAAATATTCAACACTTCATTATAAAATAGGCTTTGTGTTTAATGATTTTGCCCAAACTATAAGCTGTCAGTGTCCTGATCACATTTAAGGTAGGCTGGATTAAGCTACAATGTTCAGTAGATTGGGTGCATTAAATGCCTTTTCAACTTATAATATTTTCAACGTATAATGGTGTCTTAGTCCCTTTGTGTTGCCATAAAGGAATGCCTGAGGGTAGATGATTTATAAAGAAAAGAGATTTATTTATTTGGCTTACAATTCTGCAAGCTGTACAAGAAGCATGGCTCCAGCATCTGCTTCTGGTGAGGGCTTCAGGAAGCTTCCACTCATGGTACAAGGTGAAGGAGAGCTGGAGTATCACCTGGCAAAGGAGGAAGGAAGACGGGGCAGGGGGATAGTGCCCAACTATCTTTCAAACAACTGGCTCTCAAGTGAACTAATAGAGTGAGAACTCACTCATTACCATGAGTACAGCATCAAGACTTGTATGAAGGTTCTGCCTTCATGACCCAAACATCTTCCACTAGGCCCCGTCTCCAATATTGGGGATCACATTAACATGAGATTTGGAGGGGACAAATATCCAAACTATATCAGATGGGTTTATCCAGATGTAACCCCATTGTAGGTTGAGGAGCATCTGAACATCCCTTGCTTTTTTGGAAATGTCTCTTACTAGAAGGGTGTACCAGCATCTCTTTGTTCAGAGCAGCATTGAAGGCTGGGCTAAGCTACGATGTTCAGTAGATTGGATGCATTAAATGCCTTCCAGTCATATTTATGTTCTCATGTGTTCTTACATATTTGTTGAAAGTAGTATTCACAGGTCAACATGGGTCATTGACTATGATAAATCCTCTAATAAAAAGGAGGACATTTCATTATGTTTTGGGTATTGGTCAGCTTTCCCACCCCCTTAGTTTGCATGCCCATATTCATTTCCCTATATGTGGTATTTTATCTAAAGATTAAATGGTAATAATTTTAGTAGTACAAAATTAGTAAGTAGAGAATTGACAAAGAGCACAAGACAATATAGTTGAATTTTAAAGTGAAAAGTTGGCCGGGTACGGTGGCTCACGCCTGTAATCTCAGCACTTTGGGAGGCCAGGGTGGGCAGATCACCTGAGCTCAAGAGTTCAAGACCAGCCTGGCCAACATGGTAAAACCTCATCTCTACTAAAAATACAAAAATTAACCTGGTGGCATGCACCTATGATCCCAGCTACTTGACAGATTGAGGCAGGAGAATTGCTTGAACCTGGGAGGCAGAGGTTACGGTAAGCAGAGATCACACTACTGCACTCCAGCCTGGGTGACAGAGCGAGACTCTGTCCCAAAAGAAAATAAAAACTAAATTTTAAAAAGTGAAAAATAATTTACATAATGAGAACAATTCCATCTACCATTATGCTTTGCAAGCCTAGGCATTAGAGTGAGTGGGATACACGAGGCACTGTTCTCTTGGTTGCTTTCATTTTCACCTCTTGTGGTGTGAGTCCCTCACTGTACAGGGTGTGACTCTTGGGTTTAAAGACAGGCATTTAAGGCCAGGCACAGTGGCTCATACCTGTAATCCCAGCACTTTGGGAGGCTGAGGTGGGTATCACTTGAGGTCAGGAGTTCGACACCAGCCTAGCCAACATGGTGAAATCCCATCTCTACTAAAAAATACCAAAAAAAAAAAAAAACAATTTGCCAAGTATAGTGGCAGGCACCTGTAATCCCAGCTACTTGAGAGGCAGAGGCAGGAGAATTGCTTAAACCCAGGAGATGGAGGTTGCAGTGAGCTGAGATTGCGCCATTGCACCGCATCTGGGCAACAAGAGAGAAACTCCATCTCTTAAATAAATAAAGGCATTTTAGGCCAGGGATGGTGACTGAGGCCTATAATCCCAGCACTTTGGGAGGCCAGGGTGGGCAGATCACATGAGACCAGAAGTTTGAGACCAGCCTGGCCTCAAAACCCCATCTCTACTAAATATACAAAAATAGCCAGGCATGGTGGTGCACTTCTGTAATCCCAGCTACTCAGGAGGCTGAGGCATGAGAATCGTTTGAACCTGGTAGGCAGGGGTTAGAGTGAGCTAGGACTGCACCACTGCACTCCAGCCTGGACAACAGAGCAAGACTGTCTCAAAAACAAAATAGTGACAGAAACAAAGATAGGCATTTTTGAGGGATATTTGTGATCTCTAAATCTAAGCCAGGTCCTCTGTTTTGTGCTTACTCAATGAAAAAAAAAATCATTTGTTTCAGTTGGCAGGAAAATCAGCTATCTTTGATTCATTAAGAAATGGATATTAGACTGAGGTGGTGATTACAAGGATGTATTCATATATTTATCTAAATTCATCAAACAAAACTTTGGCAATTTATCATATGTAAATTATACCTCAAAGGGGAATTTTTTAAAAGAGAGAGAGATGGTCAGTCAGACTCCATATAACCCCCTCTTGAGGGATTTTCTTTTCTTTCTTTCATTTTGAACTATGCATACAAAGAGTAGACTAGTTTCTACAAGACTTCAGAAATATACTTGTCTCCAGGTCCCCTCACCTGCATTTCCCTTTCTCTTTAATCGATTTTTTTTATGTTTACCTCTCTATGACAAAATAACATGCTTACAATGCTGCTTCTTGATTTTTTCAATGTTAGCCATTATCTGTTGACTTGCCATGTGAAAGATAAGGAGTTCACTCTTTTTCCTCCTCACATCCCCCATCACACACGTATTTCCCAGCCCCCATATCTTTAATATAATTTTTTATATCAGTGTTCAATGTTTCTATTGCTCTATGTATGCTAATCAGAATTTAGCTAAGTACTAAACCGTGATTGCTTTTCCTTTCATTCATGTCTTTTTGTTTTCCCTAAGGTTAATAATTGTCCCATTTTTAACTTTCTTGCTTTCCTTGTACATATCAGAATTCAACCCCAAATTCTCACCTAGTTGTGTTACTGGTGGAGGGTGTCCAGGTTCTTGGCATGTTGAACAAAGAACTGGACAAAACATACAAACAAAGCAAGGAAAGAATGAAGCAACAAAAGCAGAGATCTATTGAAATTAAAAGCACACTCCACAGGATGGGAGTAGGCCCAAGCAAGTGACTCAAAAGCCTAGTTACAGAATTTTCCGGGGTTTAAATACCCTCTAGAGGTTTCCCATTTGTTACTTGGTGTACACCCTATGTAAATGAAATAGTAGCCCACGATCACTTTGATTAGTTGTGCGAGGGGAACAATCAGAGGCTGAAGTGAAGTTACAAAGTTATAGTCCTACATATGCAAGTGAAGACTTGGCCCATGACCAACCTGATTCTTGGCCCATGACCAACCTGATTGGTTGTGGGAGGGGACCAATCAGAGGTAATTTGAATTTTTCATCTGCCAGGCAGAAAAAGCAGGGAGGGGAGTGGGGTTGCAAAGGGAGTAGCCTCTGGTCCTTTTGTTAATTGGGCATGAAGAGTTGGGGTTTTCCTTTTGATTTAGTTCTAGGAATTCAACATGAATTGGCCTTAGGTTTCCTGTCTCCAGACCCTATTCTCCTGCCTCAGTTGGTTTCAGTCTCCCCTCAAGATGTTTATTCACACTGGGTTGTCTTACCAGTTTCTTCTTCTCAAAAATCTGAGGTAGAACGTTTTGATCACCTTCAGTCTGGATCAGTCATCCTCTTTTCCAGACTTCATTGTAAATTTGAGCATCCCCTTTAACGCTTTTCAAGGTTGGATGACTTGTATATTTGTTCTGTCTTTCTCTTTCGTGGCTCATACCTTCATTTAAGGAATCCATTCCTAGTAGCTTTCTAAGAAAGGTATATGGAAAGTAAAATTTTTGAGATCTTGTTTGTCTGAAAATGTCATTTATTTTCTTACACATTGATTGATAATTAGGCTGAGGATAGATCATTTGCTTAGAAATAACTTTCCTACAGAACATCAAAGGAAATCTTCGATTGTCTTCTAGCTTCCAGAATTGCTGTTAAGAAGTTATAGGCCAGGTGCGGTGGCTCACGCCTGTAATCCAAGCACTTTGGAGATCAAGGCGGGCGGATCACCTTAGGTCGGGAGTTCAAGACCAGCCTGACCAACATGGTGAAACCCCGTCTTTAAAAAATAAAATAAATAAATAAATAAAAGAAGTTATAAGTAGCCAGGTGTGGTGGCTCACGCCTGTAATCCCAACACTTTGAGAGGCCAAGGTGGGTGTATCGCTTTGAGCTCAGGTGTTCAAGACCAGCCTGGGCAACATGGCAAAACCCCATCTCTACCAAAACTACAAAAAGTTAGCTGGGGGTAGTGGCACACACCTGTGGTCCCAGCTACCTAAGAAGGCTGAGATAGGAGGATCACTTGAGTCTGAGAGGCAGAGAGGTTGCACTGAGCTGAGATCATGCCACTGCACTCCAGCCTGGGTGACAGAGCAAGACCCTGTCTCAGGGAGAAAAAAAAAGAAGTCATAAGCTACTTTGATTACTAATTCTTTGTATGTGCCCTGGTTTTTCCCTTTGGAAGTTTGTAAAGTTCTCTTTTTGCCAAATGTGCCTGTCCTAGGTTTATATTCATCCATTGTGTTGGGCATTCAGTGGGCCATTTCAGTCTGGAAAAATGACCTTTATTTCTAAAAATAGGGTTTTTCACTTTTGTTACTATCTTTCTAATTTCCAAGAGCTCTTTTATTTTTTCTCTGCATCTTCCTTATTAAAGTTAATAAATAAGCCAGGCATAGTGGCATGTGCATGGAGTCTCAGCTATTGGAAAGGCTGAGGCAGGAGGATCACTTGAGCTCAGGAGTTCAGAGCTACAGTGAGCTACAATGACACCAAATAGTCTGGGCACAGTGGCTTAGGCTTGTAATCCTAGCACTTTCAGGGCCCAGAGTGGAAAGATTGCTTGAGGCCAGGAGTTCAAGACCAACCTGGGCAACATAGCAAGAGTCTGACTCTGCAAAAAAATAATAATATAAACTGTATTCTATTCTTATTTCCTTCTTTCCTGGATCCATATCATCTCATATCTTTGATTTTGCTAATCAGAATTCTCATTTTTGTTTATTCTCTGATTCTCTTCTACATAATATCTGTCTTCTCCACATTGCTTTTTTGGAAGGAAGGAGGGGCTATTTCAGCCTCTATCTCTTATGTTAGAAGCTTTCCATAGATGTCTGGTAAACCTTGGTAGTCTATAGTCTATCCATATTTAAAGGTGCAAGACTCAATATAATGGAAGCTCTGAAGACATGGGAGGACTTGTCATTTCTGCACTTCCCCTATAAGTGGAACTGATTTCTCATTTCTAAGAAAATTTCTTAAGTCAAGGTCTTAACTTGGGCTGATTCAGTTTTATAGAGAAGACATTCAACCTCTTACATGAAGGATGAAGACAGGATGCCAGGGTTTTGGAAGACATGTGAGAAGATGGCAAGGGTCTCTGCATTCAGCATGCATATGTTCATTTAGTGTCCCGTTTGCTTCAGTGTCTGCCTCCAAGCTATGCCTGATATCCCAGTCAGAAACCCTCTGTTTTACCTCTCCACAAAGTTAACTTGTAGTCTGCAGGAGTGGGGAAGATCTAGAGGTCTAAACATTTTTTTCAAGGCATGCTTTTATTTATTTTATTTTATTTTTTTTTTTGAGGCAAGGTCTCACTCTGGTTGCCCAGGCTGGAATGCAGCAGCTTAATCACAGCTCACTGCAGCCTTGACCTCCCTGGGCTCAGGTGATCCTCCCACCTCAGCCTCTTGGGTAGCTGGAACTACTGGCATGTGCCACCACGCCCTGCTAATTTTTTTGTATTTTCAGTAGAGACAGGGTTGCACCATGTTGCCCAGGCTGATCTCAAACTCTTGAACTCAAGAAATCTGCCCACCTCAGCTTCCCAAAGTGCTGGGATTACAAGAGGGAGCCATCATGCCCGACCTCCTCCTACTTATTTCAGTTTACCCCTCTTTCACCCTCACTTCAGAGAAACCTAGTGCTATGGCTTGCAGAGCTTATTGATGCTTTTTTCGTTTTGTTTTTGTTTTTTGTATTTTAAGTAAATAAGATTAAATAGGGTGAGTCTTCCCTGCTGCTGGCTTAGGAGTCAGCTTTCTCGATTCCACTATGTCAATTAAAACATATTCCTTTGCCTAAGTCACAGGCTTGGATTAAACATCATCTTAAAACATGATGCAGTGGCTTTATTTGCTTAGTTAAAGTTGCCTTTAATTTTGTAATCAGCATCTCTCAGCCTACTCCCAAATCAAAGACTAGGCACTTGACAATTACCTCACCCCTCATCCATCAGCCTGAGCCACGTAGCAAGAACCCATCTCTACAGCCCTCATCACTCACTTTGCACCCAAGGTGATCATCATTCTGCATGGTCATTATTTCATTTCTTTTGTTTCTATGTAGTTTTATTGCATATACATATATTCCTATAAAATACATATTTTAACTTTAGTTCCTTTAGCATTGTATTAAAATGTATCATGCTATATGTAATCTTTTGAGATTTTTATTTTTCACTTACTATTTTATAGTACCAAGATTTGTCCATATTGTTGCCTGTAGTTTATTCATGCTGACTACTATGTAATATTCTGTGAGTATCCTTCATTTGCCTTCCACCTTTCAAAATTTCAGTGCTATCATCTTCTCTCCTCTTCTCTTCTTCCTTGTGGATATTTTTCAAAAGTTATTTATTATAATATTAGTGGGGTTTTAGGAGGGAACAAAATTAGGTATGTGTATTCAATCTACTATTTTTACAAAGGTTACCTAAGTGATCATTAAAAATAGTTTTGAGTATATGAGATGTTTTTACCTTACTAACTTGTACAGCCTCAGCCCTGTATAAAGTATGATTCCACTGCACACACTCTAAACCTTAGTTGTTAACATTAATAGATGACAATAATATAGAGCTAGCAAGGACTTCTGTGATCATCCAGTCCAGCTTTCCACTTGGTTAAGAAATGTTCCTGGTCAGGAAGGCACAGATAGCACTGTTTGACCCTGGAGTTACCTTTGAATACTTACTTAATAACTCAAAGAAAAACATTAATATTTTAGTTTGCTTTTTTTTTTTTTTTGTAGAGATGGGTTCTTGTCATGTTGCTTAGGCTGGTCTCAAACTCCTGGTGTCAAAAGATCCTCCCACCTCACCCTCCGAAAGTGCTGGGATTACAAGCATCAGCCACCATGCCTGACCTTTAGTTGACTTTTATAGCCTTACTGCAGTTAAATTTGATGTTTATATTAGACTTATTTAATTATTGAAAATACTGAAGGGCCCTTTTGTTGCTTGTAGGGAAATCTAGGGATCTGGGGGCCCAGGTTAAGGCTGTAATTCTGAGTACCAAAAATACAACAGGCATTTTAACCTTTTCTTTTTTTTTTTTTTTTTCTGCACAGGAAAAAGAATAAACCTTTTCTGTCTTTTTTCCATTTCAGAGATGTTATCAAGTGGCTGGTCAAAGCAGTAACTGAAGATGGATTCACTCAGCCCCCAGATAGAAATCAAATGTCTTCAGGAACAGGAATCTTGAAGGCCGGCAGTAGCCACCCTTCTTCCCAGCCCAACAGGACAAAGAACACCAATCAGCTGTAAGGGGCAGGCAGTTATCTTTCCTGGGGCTCTTGGAATTTAGTGTTTTAGAGAACAGCACCAGTCCCTAAGAGCAGCTTCCCCCAAATTAACAAGATCTTAGAACATAGGCTGATGCTTATTCAAGACTTAGTTTAACTAAAGGCTAAATTTCTAATTTCAAAGGTAAAACAAACCGGGTGCTTTTACCCCTAAAACGATTAGGACTTCACTAAGTGAATAAAAGTCACAACACAGACGTGAAACAAACACTAGAGAACACTGCCCTTTGTTTCCTGCATTTCAGGATACAGTAAAGGGTTACAGCTTCTCATCACTTCAGGTGTCCATTGCCATAGAGAAGGAGTGGTGTGTAGTGTGAGTTTTGTCAACCTTGAGTCCTCAAGGACCTGGGTTTTTCTCCCCAGGTCTTGGGAAAAACATAGCAGTTCAGCCTGCAGGTTCCAACACACCAAGGCAGGTCGCATTACCATAGACTGCTCTGGAAAGAAATTTATGGCATATCTTTTATGGGGTTGAGAGTGGCTTTGGCATTTTTTGAGAGATGCCAGGATTTTAGGGGCTAGGGCTACCCTTCTACAAATAACTCAGTATTGCATGTCAATCATATTGTTAAAAGCCAGTCACACTGGACATTCAAATACAGCATTTGTGTCTGAATTCACAATGTTATATTAGAATCTTGTTGAGCCAACCTGATTTTTATGTAAGAACTACAAGTTTAGATTGTTTCCTTAATTATAACTAATTTAGGAAACAATTTTATATCTAAAGGGGAATGTTTTGGAACAATGAAGCATTTGGGCAGATTGAGGAAGGCCCTAAAGTGGCATTCTCCCACAGGTGCCACATGCAGACCCAAGAGGGAGGTGGACACTGTTCCTTCAATGGAAGCTAATATCACATAATAATTATCATAATATTTATAAATACATGTTAGTAGAAATAACAATAGGGTCCCCTAAAAGTCAATTTTGTCATGATCTTATCAACAATAATAGGCTGCTATCACTTATCATTAGAGAGTCCCTATCTGTGAGATATTTTATATATTACTCACAGGTTTACAAAGTAGATGATATTATTGCTCATCCTTTTGATAGCTGAGAACACTTGGACTCAGAGCAGTTTAGTAATTTGTTGAAGGTTGAACAGCTTATCATTGTAGGGCCAGAATCTGAGGTCAGAGCTCCTGATCTGGCCCACCTGTTGTGTTACTAGCTGCAGATTTTCTGAAAGTAAAGCGTTTTTTCCATCACAAATAACACATGTTAGAAAAGGCTGATGTCAGGCCAGGCTCACCTTTCTGAGAGGTTGCCCAGACTTCTAATGCCACATCAGTCTAGCTGTCTCCCACAGTTAGATCTAATAGGAGAGAAGGTCAGGTTCCACCAGGGGAGGTTCTGAGACTGAACTTAGTGAGAAACTATTGTAAAGGAAACAGTAACAGGAGAAAACTATATGGCAAATACATATTTTCTCCTGTGTCAAAGAAATTTAAATCATTTTGAGTCACTTTGGACCTGTTTTTTCATCTATAAAATAGGGAAGCTGTAGATTAGATGATCCTTATAGTTCTCTAGATCCTTAAGGTTGTGTGGTTCTATTTTTGAATTTAAAAGCAGCTTGCTTTTACAGCTCAACCCCAGGTTCTGAGAGGTTCAGATAGTATGATCTGGCAAAAGGGATTCAGGTAGGTGAAATTGCTAAATAAAAGCATGCTGATGGCTTGAGTAGTTCTCCCTGACCTTGTGTGTGCTTTATAAGATCCTTTAGTAGTATCTACTCTCGATGTACACTGGTGGGGACCTCCTCCCAGCCACAGAGTGGCTCCTTGCCAGACTCTTCCATTCATCTATGTCCTATGTTCTGGACTCAGGATTGTGTGCCAGCTTCAGAGGATGCTCTCCATAGCCGTAGAGGTGGACAGGACCCCCACCTGCAGCTCCAATAAAATTGCTGAGATGATGTTTGGGTTTGTGCTGGACATTCCTGAGAGGAGCCAGAGGTGAGTCTTAGTTTTGTTGGGCAGAGCGGTTATTTAAAAAAAAAAAAAAAAAAAAAACTTAGAACTCATTTTTATTAAATTAACTTTTCTCTCTATGCTACATGTCAAGAACAGAATTTTGCAGGAGAAAATTCCAAACTAAATTAAAATAGGAAGAAAATACTAAAAGGATTATTCCCGTATTTTTTACTTTTAGAAAGGAGTTTCTCAGCTAATTATTACTATTTACAACTGAGATATAATTTCTTGGGAAGAGGCACAGTACCCTAAATGGAGCCTAAATTTTCCAACCTTATCAATTTGCCTAACAATTTTACCCTTCTTTCAAGATTTAACTGTTAAGGCCGGGTGTGGTGACTCATGCCTGTAATCCCAGCACTTTGGGAGGTCTAGGTGGGCAGATCACCTGAGGTCAGAGGTTCAAGACCAGCCTGGCCAACGTGGTGAAACCCTATCTCTACTAAAAATACAAAAATTTGCTGGGCATGGTGGCGGGTACCTGTAATCCCAGCTACTCAGGAGGCTGAGGCACAAGAATCACTTGAACCAGGAGGCGAAAGTTGCAGTGAGCTGATATCATGCCACTGCACTCTAGCCTGGGTGACAGAGTGAGACTGTCTTAAAAAGAATAAAAATAAAAAATTTAACTATTAAGCCCTGCCTTCTTCTCTGATCTTTATCCATACGCCTGGCATAAGTGTTCACTAAATACTTGGTTAGTGAATGAAATAGACATATCCAATATTAAAGGAACTAGAGATGACCCAAGAATTAAAAGAGATGGACCTATAGAATGAGCCCAGATAGTAAGGGTTAGGAATTCAGTTTCTCTAAGCATGAATTAGAGAAGTATTTCATTAGGAAGGGATAAAGAAATGGTTTTTGACTAAAACCAATGATTCCTTCCTTGAACCAGTAATTTTAAAATCCAGAAGAAGAAAAATAAACTAGAATGAATATGAATTCACAAACACCTTCTGGTATGGGAAATAACTATAAGGAGCCATTGTGTAGTGGTGCCCCTTGGGGAAATTATGGTGTATGTTTGTCTGCAGTGGATCTGCATCAGCTCCATGCCTGCTTTGCATTCCCATCCCTAAACTCCCAGCTGACAACCAAGACAACTATTGTGCAGCTCTGGTTTCCTCTATGACAAGAAAATCTCATGCCAAGTAGTACTATAATAGGACTTAATTAAAATACTCTGGTAAGATTAAGACATTTACTGAGTCCCTACAATGTGCCTGTCATTGTCACATTAATTATCTCATTTGTTTTCTTTTTCTTTTTCTTTTTCTTTTTTTTTAATTTAGAAACAAGGTCTTGCTATGTTGCCCAGGCTAATTTCGAACTCCTGGGCTCAAGCAATCCTCCTGCCTCAGCCTCCCAAAGTTCTGGGATTACAGGCATAAACCACCTCACCTGGTAATGTTATCTCTATTTAATGAATAAGAAAGCGTTGGAGTTAACTAGCCTACATTTATGTAGCTAATCAGGTTCAGAATCCAAATTTAAATCCAGAGCTGCTCAATCCCAAATTTGGTATTCAAAAGAGGCAGTACATTTTAGTGGTCAGACAGAATAAAGTGCAATGAATACCATGCTTGCTCTAATGCTTTGTCAGGAGTATTTCATTTGGGTCCAACTCCCCTACCATTCATTCATATAAGCCCAGATGCCAGTAAGAAATGGGAAAGCTAAGGAATGGGTAACAAAAAAAAATTTGGAATTAAAACAGACAAACGTGATTGATACAAAACCTGGCCCTACTTTAAAATTCTCTTGGAAGGGGCAAATTGGCCACTCACCAAATTATACTAAAATATACTTTACTTGGCCTTCACTTTGATTTAATTTTCTAAAGTTTAAGTATAATTTACATACAATTAAATTATGTTAACTAATTTGCATACATACCATCCAGTGAGTCTTGACAAATGCATATACCTGCTTTACCTATCATTTTCCATTTGCTCATTAGTAGTCTATAGAAACCCTGCAACCTTAATAAATTAACTTATTCTACTATGATTTTTGTTTGTTTTCCTTAGAATTTTCTACATATACAATCATGTTGTCTAAAAATACAGTTTAACATTATTCTTCCCAATCTGTGTATGCCTTTTACTTTCTTTTTCTTCCTTTGTTGCATAGGCTAGTATCGCCAGGAAAATGCTGGAGAAGTAGTGAGGATAGACATTATTGCCTCATTCCTGAACTTAGATGAAAACATTCAGTCTTTGACTATTAAGTGTGATGTTAGCTATAAATGTTTCATAGGTACCCCTTGTCAGATTGAGGGAGTTCCACTTCTAGTTTATTATTTTTTATGAAGAATAGGTATTGAAATTTGACAAATATATTGTCTCCATCTATTGAGAGAATCGTAATTTTTCTCCTTTATTCTGTTGATTTGGTGTCTTAACTGATTAATTTACTCATGTTAAACCAACTTTGCATTCCTGGAATAAAAACCCTACTTGGTTGTGATGTTATCCTTCTTATATATTGATGGATTCAAGTTGCTAATATTTTGTTAAGGGCTTTTGCATGGATGTTTACAAGGGATACTGATCTGTAATTTTATTTTCCTATAATGTTTAATGTTTCCTTATGCATGTTTAAAGAAAGGTAAGTTAAAACTACACTGAGATACCATATTTTACCTATCCGGTAGTCAAAAATTTAACAATATTATAGTTCATTGGTGAGACTTTGAGAAAGCAGGTACTCATACATTGGTGATGAGAATGCAAAAATGGTACAAGCCTTATGGAGGGTAATTTTGCCATATCTAACAAAACTAAATGTGTGTTTACCTCTTGAGCCAGCAATCTAACTTCTGTGCATACAAAAATATGTATACACAGGGATATTAACTGCAGCATGGTTTGTAATTACAAAATACTGGAAACAACCCAAATACCTATCAGTAGGAAAGTGGTGAGTATCTGTGGTATATCTATGATGGAGTATTATACAGCTATAAAAATATTAAAATTAAAAATAAGAGAAATATTTCTATGAACTGAATTCTTTATTTTGTTGTTGTTGAGTTGGAGTTTCACTCTTGTTGCTCAGGCTGGAGTGCAATGGCATGATCTCTGCTCACTGCAACCTCCACCTCCCAGATTCAAGTGATTCTCCTGCCTCAGCCTCCCAAGTAACTGGGATTACAGGCACCTGCCACCACACCCAGCTAATTTTTGTAATTATAGTAGAGATGAGGTTTTACCATGTTGGCTAGGCTGGTCTCAAACTCCTGACCTCAGGTGATCTGCCCACTTCAGCCTCCCAGGGTGCTGGGCTTACAGGCATGAGCCACCACACTTGGCCTTCTATGAACTGAATTCTAAGATAAGTTTAAAAACCAAAATACAAAAGATAGGTATATTTACTATACATACTCTTTTGTAAAAAAAAAAAAAAAAAAAAAAAAAAAAAAAAAAAAAACACAAAAAAGAAAAAAGTAATATGATTCTGATCATTTGTTTAAAAGAGAAACAAAGTTAAGTAAGCCACAGACTAATAAAATTGCTTATATACAGGGAGTGGGTGGGAATGGGGTAAAAGGAGGAAAGGTATTGGGCTGGGTGGTAATGGTGGCAGTAGTGGTGGTGGTAAACACTTCCCTGAGTATGCCTTTTTGTGTGGCTATAAACACTTTTTAGAGCCATGTTAACCCATTTATGCCTGTGTTTGCAAATTTTTTGTGTGAAAAAAAATCAGACCTTGGCAATGATCTCGAGCAGTAGGATATAAACTCCCACAAGATTAGTGTCCCAATAATGGAACACTCGGCATACATTTAATGTTTTACATTAAAAAATCAAGTTCATGGGGTGCCAAAAATGGAATACAAACAGAAACAAGTTAACCTAACTGTACTTTAATAAAATAAAGAGGAGCTAGCATGGTGGCATGCACTCATAGTCCCAACTATGCTGGAGGCTCAAGTAAGAGGATCATTTGAGCCTAGGAGTATGAGGCCGGCCTGGGCAACACAGCAGATCCTGTTGGTAATTAATTAATCAATAAAAATGAGGGCAGGGGTGGCGGGACAAACCCAAGTAACTTTTTTTAACTTTTTATTTTATTTTAAATAATTGTAGATTCACAGGAAATTACAAAACCTATTAGAAGTATTCTTTACCCTGTTTTCTCCCAGATACAAGGGGAACTATATAATACAGTATCACGAATAAGAAATTTACATTGGTATAATCCAAGACTTTATTCAGTTCTACCCATTTTACATGCACTTATTTGTGTGTAGCTCTTTGCAGTTTTATCACACGTGTAGATTTATGTAACCATCATCACAGTCAAGATGCATAACTGTTGCGTCATCACAAGGATTTCTCGTGCTACCCCTTGTATAGCCACAATCATCCATTCTCCCCAGCTCCTAGCAAACACTAATCTGTTCTCCATCTGTGTCAAAGTAACTTAAAACACAGTATTTCGATTAATTGCCATAATGGTAAAGACAAAATAAACTGAACTCTGGTTAGTAGGTTTCTTTTTCACAGAGATATAGATTAACAATTCAAAAACTATTTTATGTGTATTCTAGGATTAAACAAATAAATGTATTGTGGATACTGAGAGCCAAGTTTCTCACTGTCAGAGAAAAGAGTTACACATAAGGAAAGGGGGAAGGATAGAAGGAACCCTGTGGTACTGGACTGGAATTGGAGGTATCAGTATGAACTTGTGGTTTCTAATAAATATAGAGAGATACAGGAATAGATGTAGATGTGCGAGGGCTTATTTACATATATGTAAACATAAATATGTATGTATTCATACATATGTTTCCTACCTCTGCCCACTGAGAGAGCATAGAAGCAGTTATATCTTAGTAGCAGTGAGCATACCTCACTTTGTTTTTTAATTCCAGTTTACACGAAAGGAAACCAGGGCGAGCTGTGATGGCTCACACTTGTAATCCCAGCACTTTGTGAGGCCAAGCCAGGCAGATCAGTTGAGATCAGCTGAGGTCAGGAGTTCAAGACCAGCCTGGCCAACATGGCGAAACTCCATCTCTACTAAAAATATAAAAATTATCCAGGCACAGTGGCTCATGCCTGTAATCCCAGCACTTTGGAAGCCGAGGCAGGCGGATCACCTGAGGTCAGGAGTTTGAGACCAGCCTGGCCAACATGGTAAAACCCTGTCTCTACTAAAAATAAAAAATTAGCTAGGTGTGGTGGCACGCACCTGTAATCCCAGCTACTCGGGAGGCTGAGGCAGGGGAATTGCTTGAACCTGGGAGGCAGAGTTTGCAGTGAGCTGAGATTGCGCCACTGCAATCCAGCCTGGGCAACAGAATGAGACTCTGTCTCAAAAACAAAACAAAACAAAAAGCAAAGCCTGGCACCATAGGGCACACCTGTAATCCCAGCTACTTGGGAGGCTGAGCCAGGAGAATCACTTGAACCCGGGAGGCAGAGCTTGCAGTGAGCCAAGATCACACCACTGTACTCCAGCCTGGGCAATGGAGCAAGACTCTGTCTCAAAAAAAAAAAAAAAAAAAGATACACATGGAATCATGTGGTATGTAACCTTTTGGGACTGGCTTTTTTTCACTCAGCATGATTCCCTGGTGGCTCATCCAGGTTGTGTGTTTTAATAGTTCATGTCTTTTTATTGCTCAGTAGTATTCCATGGTGGCGAGTATATCAGTTTGGTTTTCTAACCATTTATCCACTGAAGTGTATCTGTGCTGTTTACAGTTTGGGGCTATTATGAATAAATCATCTATAAACATTCATTTACAAATTTTTGTGTGAACATAAGTATTCACTTACCTGAAGTAAATGCCCAGCAGTACAATGTCTGTGTCATGATGGTTGCATGTTTAGTTGTCTATGTGTGTTTTTAATAGGACCTCGTGATGCGACAGAATGCATGTTTAGTTTTTAAGAAAGTACCAAACTGTTTCCTTAATTCTCTACACCATTTTACATTCCCACCAGCAATGGATGAGTGATCTAGTTTCTCTGCATCCTGGCCAGCATTTTATGTTGTCACTATTTTTTTAATTTTAGCCATTCTGACATTTGTGTAGTGATGTCTCATTGTGGTTTTCATTTTCATTTCTCTAATGGGTAATGATGTTGAACATTGTTTCATGAGCTTACTTGCCATCTGTATAACTTCTTTAATGAAATACCTATTTTTTCATGTTCTAAATGGATTGTTTGCTTTTTTATTGTTGAATTTTGAGTGACATTATAGATTCTAGATACTAGTCTTTGTCAGATCTGTGGTTAGCAAATATTTTCTCCTTCTCTGTATTTTGTCTTTTCATCCTCTTATAAAGGTTTCCCACAGAGCAAAATTTTTGATGAAGTCCAACTTAACTTTTCCAGTTATGGATTATGCTTTTTTATCAGAGCCCTTGGGATTTTCTATGTAGATCATCATGTCATCTCTAATAGGGATAATTTTATTTCTTCCCTTCCAATCTGTATGTCTTTTATTTCCTTTTCTTGTCTTACTGTTCAGGCTGGAACTTCCAGTACTATATAACTAGAAAAGGTGAGAGTGTACATATTTGCTTTGTTCTTGCATCTACAGGGAAAGCATTCAGTCCATTAATTAATATATCAGTTTACCCTTAATTATGATGCTGTTTTTTGTAGATGTTCATTAACAACTTGAAGAACTTCCATCCTATTCCTAGTTTTTTGAGAATTTTTTATCATGAATAGGTATTGAGTTTTATCAAATGTTTTTCCTGAAAGTGTTTTTTAAATGATTGCTCTTAGAATTATAATATGTAGCCATAACTTGCTACAGTCTGCTTTGAATTAATCTTATAATCCTTAACATATAAAAATCTTAAACTGTATACTTTCGTTCACTCATTCCCATCTTTTGTGCTATTACTGTCATACATTTTATTTCCACATTTGCCATGAACTCCAGGATGAAATTGTTATTATTTTTGCTTTAAATATTTAGTTGTTTTTTATTATTAAATTGTTTGGTTTGGGGTTTTTGTTTTTGTTTTTGTTTTTAAGACGGAGTCTTCTTCTCTTGCCCAGCTGGAGTGCAGTGGCACAATCTCAACTCACTACAACCTCCACCACCCAGGTTCAAGCGATTCTCCTGCCTCAGCCTCCTAAGTAGCTGGGACTACAGGCACATGCCACCACACCTGGCTAATTTTTTTGTATTTAGTAGAGACGGGGTTTCACCATTTTGGCCAGGATGGTCTCAATCTCCTGACCTTGTGATCCTCCCGTCTTGGCCTCCCAAAGTGCTGGGATTACAGACATGAGCCACCATGCCCGGCCTTGGGGTGTTTTATTGAGACAGTCTTGCTCTGTTACCCAGGCTGGAGTATAATGGCGTACTCTTGGCTCACTGCAGCCTCGGCCTCCCGGGCTCAAGCAATCCTCCTTCCTCAGCCTCCCGAGTAGCTGGGACTACAGGCACGCACCACCACACCTAGCTAATTTTTTTAAAATTTTTATTTCATACACTGAGGGGCTACTTTTAAATTTTTGTAGAGATGGGGTCTCAAATGTTGCCCAGGCTGTTCTTGAACTCCTAACCTCAAGCAATCCTCCCACTTCAGCCTCCCAAAGTGCTAAGATTTCAGGCATGAGCCACCATGCCTGGAAAATTGTTTTTTCAATAAATTAAGAGGAAAAAAGAATTTAAAAAACAAATTATTTCAATAAACCTGGAGGAGGAAAGGGTAAAAAAAATAAGAAATGGGGGGTTATATTTAACCATGTATTTACCATTTCTGATATTCTTCCTTCCTTCTGGAAAATCCAAATGATAGCATTGATATCATTTGATATAATTTCTCTTTTACTCAAAGAACTTACTTTTTAAAATTATTTTTGTAGGGCAGGTAACAAATTGTCTCTATTTTTGTTTATCTGGAAATTTTCTTTAATTTCACCTTCATTTATGAAGGGTGTTTTTGCTTCATGTAATTTTGGATTAATGGGTATTGTTTCTTATTTATTTTAAATATGTGCCATTTTCTTCTGCTCGCAGTGTCTCATGAGAAGCCATTAGAATTTCTTACTGTTGTTCCCCTGTATATGATGTCTTTTTTTTTTTCTGGCTGCTTTTTTTTTTTTCTTTTTATCATTTTGATTATAATATCTACATTTGGTTTTATTTTTATACTGCTTGGGGTTTATGGAGTTTTTTGAATCTGTGGGTTACTTCCCATCAAATTGTAAAACATTTTGACAATTATTTTTTATATTGGTCAAATATATTTTTTGAGATGGAGTCTCACTGTCACCCACTCAGGCTGGAGTGCAGTGGCATAGTCTTGCTCACTGCAATCTCTGCCTCCCAGGTTCAAGCAATTCTCCTGCCTCAGCCTCCTGAGTAGCTGGGACTACAGGCATGTACCACCACGCCCGGTTAAGGTTAATTTTTTTTTTAATTTTTAGTAGAGACAAGGTTTCATCACGCTGGCCAGGCTATTCTCGAACTCCTGACCACAGGTGATTTGCCCATCTTGGCCTCCCAAAGTACAGGGATTACAGGTGTGAACCACCGCACCTGGCCTAAATATATATTTTTAATATCTTTTTGCCCCAACCTCTCTCATCTTCTGGGAATCCAAGTGTACATATAGCTCTGTTCCACAGATCACAGAGGCTCTGTGTTTTCTATTGCTGTTTTGTTTCATTCATTTTTTTTTTTCTCTCTCTCTCTGGATAGTCTTTAAAATCCCTGTTCTTTTTATTCCCTCAGTGCCTAATCTGCCGTTAAGCCTATTACTGTATTTTTCAGATCTAGAGTTGACATTTGGTTCATTTTTATTCTCTTTGCTGCAAGTCTCCATCTAGTCACTCGTGTACATCTTAATTTACTTGCTTGCTTTTGAAAATCTTGAACATATTTATAATAGCTGTCTAAAAGTCCCTTGCAACTAATTCCAACATGTGTGTCACCTCTTGGTCTGTTTCTATAGACATTTGCTCCTGGTTATGTATTACATCTTCCTGCTTTCTTTACTTGTCTGGTCATTTTATTGTGTGCTGGACATTGTGGGCACTACATTGTTGAGAGTCTGGATTTTGCTCTCTTTCTTTTTTTTTAAAATTACACTTTTAAGTTCTGGGGTGCATGTGTAGAATGTGCAGGTTTTTTACATAGGTATACACATGCCGTGGTGGTTTGCTGCATCCGTCACCCTGTCATTTACATTAGGTATTTCTCCTAATGCTATCCCTCCCCTATAACCGCACCCCCTCCCCCGCAAACTCTCCTCTAGTCCCCCCCCCCCACAGGCTGCTATGTGTGATGTTCCCCTCTGTGTGTCCATGTGTTCTCATTGTTCAACTCCCACTTGTGAATGAGAACATGCAGTGTTTAGTTTTCTGTTCTTCTGTCAGTTTGCTGAGAATGATGGTTTCCAGCTTCATCCATGTCCCTGCAAAGGACATGAACTCATCCTTTTTTATGGCTGCATAGTATTCCATGGTGTATATGTGCCACTTTTTTTTTTTTTTTTTTTTTTTTAAGACAGGGTTTCACCATTGTTGGCCAGGCTGGTCTTGAACTCCGGACCTCAGATGATCCACCTGCCTCAGCCTCCCAAAGTGCTGAGATTACAAGCATGAGCCACCACACGGCCGCCACATTTTCTTTATCCAGTCTATCATTGATGGGCATTTGGTTTGGTTCCAAGTCTTTACTATTGTGAACATATGCAATAAATATACGTGTGCATGTGTCTTTATAATAAAATGATTTATAATCCTTTGGGTACCTCTGGCTGACGGGTGCCAAGGGCATTTTGGTGGGAAGCACGGGGTGGGCTGGACAATGAGAGTGTCCACCGCCCGAGCCAATAAAGCTGTACTGGTTTTGAATGGGCGCATTTTCCGACCCCAGGGTCGGGGTCGAGGTTCTGGTGGCAGGGCAGAGGGAAATGTGATTGGGTGTGGAGGCGCCGGCTCCAGACGTGGAGGGAAAGAGCTACGAATAGCCACTGAGAGGCTGCCGAGCCAGCAACCACCGACCCAGGCGAGCTGCCACCGCCAAGGATCCTCCTGAGGACCACAATACTTCCACTGAGAATGCAGACAAGTCTAACCATGACCCTCAGTTTGAGCCAATAGTTTCTCTTTCTGAGTAAGAAAGAGCAGGGGAAACTTTCAGTTTGCCTCAGAGAACAATCTCCCAGAAGGGAAACAGCGAGGCACTGGCGACGTCAAGCTCCTGAAGCACAAGGAGAAAGGGACCCTCCACCTCCTCATGCGGAGAGACAAGACTCTGAAGATCTGTGCCATCTACTACACCACACCAATCATGGAGCTGAAGCCCAGCGTGGGTAGGAGCCATGCCTGGGTCTAGAACACCCATGCCGACTTCATCAACGAGTGCCACAAGCCAGAGCTGCTGGCCATCCGCTTCCTGAATGCTGAGAATGCACAGAAATTCAGAACAAAGTTTGAAGAATGCAGGATAGAGATTGAAGAGAGACAAAGCAATATCAGGCAAAAATGATCCTGCTTAAAAAGTGACAGAAAAGCTAGAAGCTCTCTCAGTGAAGGAGGAGACCAAGGAGGATGCTTAGGAGAAGCAATAAATCATCTTATTTTATTTCCTTTTCCTCTCTTTCCTTTTTTAAAAAAAAAATGTTTTACCCTGCCTCTCTTTTTCGGTTTGTTTTTATTCTGTTTCATTTTTACAAGGGACATTATACAAGGAACTGAATTCAAAGAAAAAAAAATCCTTTGGGTATATACCCAGTAATGGGATTGCTGGGTCAAATGGTATTTCTAGTTCTAGATCCTTGAGGAATCACCACACTGTCTTCCACAATGGTTGAACTAATTTACATTCCCACCAACAGTGTAAAAGTGTTCCTATTTCTCCACATCCTCTCCAGCATCTGCTGTCTCCTGATTTTTTACTGATCGCCATTTTTACTGGTGTGAGATGGTATCTCAATGTGGTTTCGATTTGCATTTCTTTAATGACCAGTGATAATGAGCTTTTTTATATGTTTGTGGCTACATAAATGTCTTCCTTCAAGAAATGTCTGTTCATATCCTTTGCCCACTTTTTGATGGGGTTGTCTGTTTCTTTCTTGTAAATTTGTTTAAGTTCTTTGTAGATTCTGTGTATTAGCCCTTTGTCAGATGGGTAGATTGCAAAAAATTTTTACCATTTATTGGTTGCTGGTTCACTCTAATGATAGTTTCTTTTGCTGTGCAGAAGCACTTTAGTTTCATTAGATCCCATTTGTCTATTTGGGCTTTTGTTGCTATTGCTTTTGGTGTTTTAGTCATGAAATCTTTGCCCATGCATGTGTCCTGAATGGTATTGCCTAGGTTTTCTTCTAGGGTTTTTATGATGTTAGTTAGGTCTTATGTTTAAATCTTTAATCCATCTTGAGTTAATTTTTGTATAAGGTGTAAGGAAGGGATCAAGTTTCAGCTTTCTGCATATGGCTAGCCAGTTTTCTCAACACCATTTATTAATTAGGGAATCCTTTCCCCATTGCTTGTTTTTGTCAGATTTGTCAAAGATCAGATGGTTGTAGATAAGTGACATTATTTCTGAGGCCTCAGTTCTGTTCCATTGGTCTGCTTCTCTGTTTTAATACCAGCACCATGCTGTTTTGATTACTGTAGCCTTGTAATATAGTTTGAAGTCAGGTAGCATGATGCCTCCAGTCTTTAGTTTTTGTTTATTTGTTTTTGCTTAGGATTGCCTTGACTAGGTGGGCTCTTTTTTGGTTCTATATGAAATTTAAGGTGGTTTTTTCCAATTCTGTGAAGAAAGTCAGTGGTAGCTTGATGGGGATAGCATTGAATCTATACATACTTTGGACAGTATAGCCATTTTCACAATACTGATTCTTCCTAACCATGAGCGTGAAATGTTTTTTCATCTGTGTGCTTCCTCTCTTACTTCCTTGAGCAGTGGTTTGTAGTTCTCCTTGAAGAGGTCCTTCACATCCCTTGTTAGTTGTATTCCTAGGTATTTTATTCTCTTTGTAGCAATTGTGAATGGGAATTCACTCATGATTTGGCTCTCTTTCAGTCTGTTATTGATGTATAGGAATGCTCGTGATTTTTGCACATTGATTTTGTATCCCGAAACTGCTGAAATTGCTTATTAGCCTAAGGAGATTTTGAGCTGAGACAATGGGGTCTTCTAAATATACAGTCATGTCATCTGCAAATAGAGGCAACTTGACTTACTGTTTTTCTAATTGAATACCCTTTATTTCTTTTT
>CAUYQU010079815.1:0-36749 GCA_963574635.1 Cheracebus regulus
TGCCTAGGTTTTCTTCTAGGGTTTTTATGGTGTTATGTCTCATGTTTAAATGTTTAATCCATCTGGAGTTAATTTTAGTGTAAGGTGTCAGGAAGGGGTCCAGTTTCTGTTTTCTGCACATGGCTAGCCAGTTTTCCCAACACCATTTATTAAACAGGGAATCCTTTCCCCATTGCTTGTTTTTCTTAGGGTTGCCAAAGATCAGATGCTTGTAGATGTGTGGTGTTGCTTCTGATTCCTCTGTTCTGTTCCATTGGTCTACGTCTCTGTTTTGGTACCAGTACCATTCTGTTTTGATTACTGTGGCCTTGTAGTATAGTTTGAATTCAGGTAGCATGATGCCTCCAGCTTTGTTCTTTTTGCTTAGGATTATTTTGGCTATGCAGGCTCTCTTTTGGTTCCATATGAAGTTTAAAGTGGTTTTTTCCAGTTCTGTGAATAAGGTCATTTGTAGCTTGATGGGGATAGCATTGAATCTATAAATTACTTTGGGCAGTATGGCCATTTTTGTGATGTTGATTGTTCTCAAACATGAGCATGGAATGCTTTTCCATCTGTTTGTGTCCTCTCTTATTTCATTGAGCAGTGGTTTGTAGTTCTCCTTGAAGAGGTCCTTTACATCCTTTGTTACTTGTGTTCCTAGGTTTTTTATTCTCTTTGTAGCAATTGTGAATGGGACTTCACTTTTGATTTGGCTCCCTGTTTGTCTGTTATTGGTGTATAGAAATGCTTGTGATTTCTGCACATTGATTTTGTATCATGAGACTTTGCTGAAGTTGCTTATCAGTTTCAAGAGATTTTGGGCTGAGATGATGGGGTCTTCTAAAAATACAACCATGTCTTCTGCAAATAGAGACAATTTGGCTTCCTTTTTTCCTAATTGAATACCTTTTATTTCTTTTTCTTCCCTGATTTTTCTGGCTAGAACTTGCAGTACTATATTGAATAGGAGTGGTGAGGGCATCCTTGTCTAGTGCCAATTTTCAAAGGGAATGCTTCCAGTTTTTGCCCATTCAGTATGATATGGGTTTGTCATAAATAGCTTTTATTATTTTGTGATATGTTCCATTGATACCTAGTTTATTGAGGGTTTTTAGCATAAAGGGCTGTTGAATTTTGTCAAAGACCTTCTCTGCATCTATTGAGATAATCATGTGGTTTTTGTCCTTGGTTCTGTTTATGTGATGGATTATGTTTATAGACTTGCATATGTTGAACCAGCCTTGCATCCCTGGGATGAAGCGTGCTTGATCATGATGAATAAACTTTTGATGTGCTGTTGCATTCTGTTTGCCATTATTTTATTGAAGATATTTGCATCGATGTTCATCATGGATATTGGCTTGAAGTTTTCTTTTTTTGTTTCGTCTCTGCCCAGTTTTGGTATTAGGATGATTTTGGTCTCATAAAATGAGTTGGAGAGGATTCCCTCTTTTTGTATTGTTTGGAATAATTTCAGAAGGAATGGTACCAGCTCCTCTTTGTATGTCTGATAGAATTTGGCTGTAAACCCATCTGGACCTGGGCTTTTTTTAGTTGGCAGGCTGTTAATTGCTGCCTCAACTTCAGCCCTTGTTATTGGTCTAGTCAGGGTTTCAACTTCTTCCTGGCTTAGTCTTGGGAAACTGCAAGTGTCCAGGGATTTATCCATTTCTTCCAGATTACTGGTTTATGTGCATAGAGTTGTTTGTAGTAATCTCTGATGGTAGTTTCTATTTCCGTGGAATCAGTGGTGATGTCCCCTTTATCATTTTTTATTGCATCTATTTGATTCTTCTCTCTTTTCTTTTTTATTAATCTGGCTAGTGGTCCATCCATTTTGTTGATCTAT
Organism: Cheracebus regulus; assembly: GCA_963574635.1. Lineage (NCBI taxonomy): Eukaryota > Metazoa > Chordata > Mammalia > Primates > Pitheciidae > Cheracebus > Cheracebus regulus. Next base: position 1,832 of record CAUYQU010079815.1, read on the forward strand.
TCAAAAAACCAGCTCCTGGATTTGTTGATTTTTTTGGAGGGTTTTTTGTGTCTCTGTCTCCTTCAGTTCTGCTCTAATCTTAGTTATTTCTTGTCTTCTGCTAGCTTTTGAGTCTTCTGCTAGCTTTTTTTTTTATTTTGCTTCTCTAACTCTTTCAATTTGATGATAGGGTGTCGATTTTAGGGCTTTCCTTGCTTCTCATGTCAGCATTTATTGCTATAAATTTTCCTCTAGACACTGCTTTAAATGTGTCCCGGAGATTCTGGTATGTTGTATCTTCGTTCTCATTGGTTTCAAAGAACATCTGTATTTCTGCCTTCATTTCATTGTTCATCCAGTTGACATTCAGGAGCCAGCTGTTCATTTTCCATGAAATTGTGGTTTTGAGTTAGTTCTTTAATCCTGAGTTCTGATTTGATTGCACCGTTGTCTGAGAGACTGTTATGATTTCCGTTCTTTTGCATTTGCTGAGGACTGATTTACTTTCAATTATGGGGTCAGTTTTAGAGTAAGTGTGTTGTGGTGCTGAGAAGAATGTATATTCTGAGGAGAGGTAGTTAAACAGTATCCTCTCAGAGCCACACTCCACATTAAAAGTAAAAAGACATCCTGGGATATGGCAAGCGTTCTGAAATAAAACTGCACATATGTGGCGAAAGGTTGGCAGCAGCAGGATCCTTTAGAATAAGGGGGAGAATGGAGGAAATGAATGAGCACTTACATTGCTGAGTGCTTTTTATGTGCCAAGAGCTCTATAATTCTCAACACAACAGCCTGTATTTACACTAATCATAGCATTTATTCCAGGAGTGCTGATTATCTCTTACTTGCCTATCTTCTCTACTGGATTTTAAGTTTATTGAGTGCAAGATCAAATGTTACTTATTATCTATTTTTGCCAAAACATTACCTCCCAGTGACCAGCACAAAGTAGGTAATCAATAGATATTTGTTGACTTAACAAATAAGTTAATCTGCCAACAATTAATATTCCCATTTGATGAACAAAGAGACTTAGGCCTTTAACAGTTAAGTGACTTTCAGAGGTCACATAGATCACATGGGTTAGTAATAGCTGAAGAGGAATACAAATCCAAGCCTGTCTGATTTCAGAGAACCAACTTTCTACTGCACCAAGCACCTCCATGGAGGCCATAGTGGACCAAGCCTCCGAGAATAGCCTTAGGGTTTGTGAAAGGATGGCAGTAGGAGAGAAAACTTTCACACGTCTTCACCTGAACCTGAAAGATTTCAGAGAAATAAAAATGAAGCAGGCATATTTATTTCTGGGTACAGTTCAAACTAAGACAAAATCATAGCAATGAGGTAGGGAAAGTCTCACATTTCCTGGCAGCCTCTTCAATAGTGGCTTTTCCTCTCCAACAGTTTGTGTTCATTTGCTTTTCTCTGTGCTTCTTTCCTGTCTTTCTCACCACAGCTTCTTTCCTTATGAGGTTTAGAATTCCAGGGAGACATGTGTATACAAGATCCAGGAAAAGCAGCTAAGAGGTCACTGTAGAGAGTACAGACTCTGGAGTCCATCTGCAAGAGTCCCATCCCCACTCTGCCCCATTCTAATCAGGTGACATTGGGCAAAAAATTCAACCTCTCACTGACTCAGTGGGACCTCCCCTGGAAAATGAGACTATTAATAATAGAATCTACCTACTGTATAAGAATTTAGTGAGTTAACACATCTCAAGTGCTGAGAACAGTATCTAGAACATGGTAGAAACTTAATGAAGAGTAGCCATTACCATTACCATGTCTTTGACCCTAAAATTCAGGACCAGAGCAAGTTGCATACATAACACAGCTCACTGATCTGCAAACACATCTATGATGTTCCAGGTTAGGCTTGGGACATAGAGACCCAACATAAAACTCCCCTCCCAAAGGCAGCAGTGAAGTGTTGCTGGAAGTAAGTGAAACAAATTTGAATAACATTTTCTAATATCCTCTAATTTAAATAGGCAATGGCTTGGAACATAAGCAGCTATAGTTGGGATCTTTTCCTCCATGCCAATCACTACATGTAAAGGTCATTTTTGTGTGTCTAGAGAAAAAAACAAAATAGTAGTCTTTCCTCATTACTCTTCTTTGAGTATGTAAAATAGTATTACAAGTTTACTTCAGTACAAGAATGTATTCCACTATCTCTTAATCTGGATTACTGAGAACTTAAGGTAGGGGAAACTATGCCCAATTTATCTGGAAATGACAAATATATAAGAAGCTAGGACCAATTTATTTGGAGCCATTTTTTAGTTATGGGTCCTCAACAGAAAAAGCAATGATTAGGATGGTAGAGGGGTAGAGGCTGACATAATTAAATAAAGGCCTATTTTTTTCATATAATGTATCCCAAGGTATGCAGTCTATGGATGGTGCAATCGCTTAAATAAGTTATCAAGGACTTGTTCTGTCCTTACTCTGCTCTCATTAAGATGCATCTTTCAGGCTTTATTTATAAGATGACTGCTTTAATGCTCGTCATTGTGTTGAAGACCACAGAAAAAGAAATGAGGGAAAAGGGCAAAGGACAGAAGGTTGAAAAATCAAACCAGAAATATATAGCTTCTTTAAAACAACCTTCACAGAGGCTCCATCCAGTGACTTGCTCCACGCAGTGATTTCCAGCTTCATGGCCAAAAATACTTGGCTCAGTCACATGAAATTGTTGATAATAAGCAATGCCGTGCATTTAAAAATATGGCATATGATCTTATTGAATATGGCATATGGAGACAAGTAACGCTGGAAGACAGGGTGTTTTGCCTGGATGCATTGCTATTCTAGACAGAATTGAGCTTCTATTAGTAAAAATAAATGACTAAATAAATATTGAGGAAACAACTAGCAGTGTCACCCAAGTTCACGAAAGAGGAAGTCTATAGATTGCCTGTGTCCTCATAAGAAATTCTCTAAAATGGTCAGGACACCATGACTAAGAATGATAAAGAGCCATGATGTATTTCCTCAGTGGAATAGAATAATCCTCCAATTCAGCAGAGCCTGTACCCAGAGACAGGATAAAAAATAAGTGTATTAATAAATACAAATGTAGGCCTACAAAAACAAAACTCTACAGCAATAACATCTCATCCCAATCCTCTTCTTAGGTTGTCAATGATGGCCAAATGGTTAATATAAACAAGTTTTTAGCTTATGTTCCAAAGGAAAGGTTCAAAAGATGCCCAAGTAAAAATTCATGATACCTAAGAGGTGTCAACCTACAATCACTTGGCAATAACATATAAGAAAATACAGATTTCATTTTTAAGAAAAGAAATACATGATGAAATTGTATAAAACAGTTTGAGAGAAAAGCAAATGGGCATCACAAAGACAAAATGTCAAATGGGACAAAGGAAGGAATCTGAAAAATCGCTGTAGAAAAATAATAAGTGAGATGGATAACAAGGTTAAGCAACGCATGCAAAAGTATAAGGGAAAAGGGAAGAAAAGCAATGAAATACAAATGATAGATATGAAAGGTACATCACGGTATGCAACATAGCAATAATTATTATGTATGAAAAAGAGTAAATAATATGAAAAAACAATAATTAACTATTTAACAATTATTTCTACTCAAGGTAGTATCGAAGACTACATTGCCTGAAAAAATTCTCAGTATATAAAATGTAGAAATACATAATAAAATCTGATTCAAAAAATACTTGTAAATACAGATATTAACTAGCAAAACCATAGGGGAGTTTCTCAAACACCAAAATAAGTAGATGATACATACATGCATACATACATACATACAAAATATACACATAGCATGTTCTCACTCCTATATGGGAGCTAAGAAAGTGCGTGTGTTCATTCATTTATTAATTCTTGAAATATCTTGGGAGTACCTGCAGGTTTCCGAGGCTCCAGAGTTGTGCTGTCCACTCTGGCACCCACATACACCCTGAGCAGTTGAAGTGCAGCGAGTCCACTGGAGATGCACAGTGAGTGCAAAGCATACACCAGCTGTCAAAGACATAGTACACACAATGTAAAATGTAGTATTGATCATTTTCATATTGACAATACATTGAAATTATAATGTTTGGAATTCAACCATTTTCAATAAAATATGATTAAAGCCTCATTCTAGATGAGAATGGGCACTGCTGATCATGGTGTCCAAAAATAGTTAATGTGGCTAAAATGAGACAGGTTATGCTTCCACCACCCTATGCATATTGCAGTGGTGACAATGAGACCAGTAACATTTTGCTATGCTTATGAGTAAAATACACAGGAGAAAAATGTTAAACAATAACACTTAAATAAGGAATTTTCAGCTTTTCTCTCATAGGACCACTATTTGTAGGTTATATATTGACTGAAACATTGTAATATGATACATGACTGTGTCAAAATATAATTATTCTTTGTACAGAAAAAAATACGATTAAAATTTAAAAAAAGAAAGTGATTCTCGTGAAGACGGGGAGTATATTGGTGGTTACCAGAGGCCAGGAAGGGTAAGGGAGAGAAGAGGATAAAGAGAGATTGATTAATGCATAGGAAAATACAGTCAGATAAAAGAAATAAGATCTGGTGTACAATGGATCAATATAATTACTAGAGTAAACAATAATCTATAGTAAATTTTTAAATCGCTAATAGAGAACAATTTAAACATTTCCAGCATAAGGAAAAGATAAATGTTTAAGGTGATGGATATCCCAATTATACTGATTTGATTTTTACATATGATATGAATGTATCAAAACATCACATGTATCCTCAAAATATGTTACATCTATTATGTATGAATTTTTTTAAAAACAGATTATACCAAAACATTAAAAAATGTAGATGCCTAGAGATATAAATATGTAAGCAAATACTAAGAATGAAGTAGAACCAAGGAATTAAACTACCATAAAACTGCAGTTTTCCTGAAGTCATAAACAGATACCTAGAATCACAGAGACTGAGTTTTAACAGCCAAAAACTAGGCATTAGATATGAAAAAAGTAGAATTTTTTAAAACTCCTGAACTAATTCCAAAAGCAATGGAATAAAGCATAGAGAAAGCAGAACAATAAAAAACATATATGAAATTATAGAAATAAAATACACAAAGCTAAAAATAATAGAGTAAGCCAGAGCAATCAGGCAAGAGAAAGAAATAAGAGCCATCCAAATAGGAAGAGAGAAAGTCAAACTATCTATTTACAGATGATATGATTCTATACCTAAAAAAACCCCACAATCTCTGCTTAAAAGCGCCTTGATCTGATAACTTCAGCAAAATTTCAGGATACAAAATTGATATACAAAACTCAGTACTATACACAAACAAGGGGAACTTAAATTTACCAGCAAAAAACAACCCCATTAAAAAGTAGGCAAAGGACATGAACAGACACTTTTCACAAGAAGACATTCATGTGGCCAACAATCATAGAAAGAAAAGCTCAACATCACTGATCACTAGAGAAATGCAAATTGAAACCACAATGAGACACTATCTTACATCAGTCAGAATGGCTATTACTAAATAGTCAAAAAATAGCAGGTAATGGCAAGATGCAGAGGAAAGGGGAGCTTATACTGCTGGTGGGAATGTAAATTTGTTCAGGCATGTGGAATGCAGTTTGGTGATTTCTCAAAGAACTTAAAACAAAAATATCATTGAGTTCAGCAATCCCATTACTGGGGATATATCCATAGTGCAGTATAGTGTAAATATAACATTTATTTGTACTGGGAAACTCTCAAAATTTGTATGATTTGCTTGTATTGTGATATTGCCTTACTGCAATAGTTTGGAACCAAATCTGCAATATCTCTGAGGTATAACTCTATTTTAAAAATAAGAATAATATGCACAATTTTATGCCATCCAAATTGAACATGTAATTAAAATTTATAACTTTTCAGGGCCGGGCACAGTGGCTCACATCTGTAATCCCAGCACTTTGGGAAGCCAAGGCAGATGGATCACCTGTGGTCAGGAGTTTGAGAGCAGCCAGACCACCATGGAGAAATCCCAACTCTACTAAAAATACAAAATTCTTAGCCAGGCGTGGTGGTTCATGCCTATAATTCCAGCTACTCTGGAGGCTGAGGCAAGAGGATCGCTTAAACCTGGGAGATGGAGCTTGCACTGAGCCAGCCAAGATCGCACCATTGCACTCCAGCCTGGGCAAGAAGAGTGAAATTCCATCTTAAAAAAAAAAAAAAAAAAAAAAAAAAAAAATCATCACTTCTCAGAAAACTGAATTCAAAAGCAAAAGCATTAGAACAGAACTATAAACGTTTTTAAACTTCAATTGTAGATTAAGGTATACTAACACATATACATATATACATACACACACACTTCAACTAAGCCCAGATTGTATTTTTAGGATTTTTTTGGTACATATTTGTACATATTTATGGGGCACATGTGATATTTAGATACATGCATAGAATGTGTAATGATTACATCAGAGTATTTACGATATCTATCACCTCAAATGCTTATCATTTCTTTGTGTTGGGAACATTTCAAATTTTCTCTTATAGCTATTTTGAAATAGTCAATATATTGCTGTTAACTATACTCACCCTATTTTGCTACTGAACACTAGAATTTATTCCTTCTATCTAGTTGTATTCCTTCTATCGAACTACCTAACTGTTGGTACTCGTTAACCAACCTCTCCTCATCCCCTCCTGACACGCATACACAACCTTGCCAGCCTCTAGTATCCATCACACGACTCTTTACCTCCATAAGATTTTGACATTTGTATGTTGATCTTATATCCTACAACTTTTTGTTTAATTAGTTTTAAGAGTTTTTGGCAGAGTTGTTAGGTTTTTCTATATATAAGATCATATAATCTGCAGAGAGGGACAATTTGACTTCTGTAACCTTATTTAAGTTGAAGGACAGTTTGACTTTTTCTTTTCCAATTTGGATATCCTTTATTTTCTTGCCTGTTTGCTCTGGCTAGAACTTCCAGTCTTATGTGGAATAGGAGTGGTAAAAACGGGCATTCTTTTCTTGTTCCAGTTTTTAGAGAAAAGGCTTTAAGATTTTCACTCTTCAGTATGATGTTAAGTGTTGGTTTATCATAAATGGCTTTATTATGTTGAGGTATGTTCCTTCTATGACTAGTTTGTTGAAAATTTTTATCATAGTGATATTAAATTTTATCAAATGCTTTTCTGCTTCTTTGAGATGATCATACGGTTTTGTCCTTCATTCTGTTGATGTGACATATCACATTTATTGATGTGCATATGTTAAGTCATCCTTGCCTTCTTAGGATAAATCCACTGATCATAGTATATTATCTTTTTGATGTGTTGTTGAATTCAGTTTGCTAGCATTTTGTTGAGAATTTTTGTGTTTATGTTTAGCAGGGATATTGGCCTGTAGTCTTCCTTTTTGTTGTATCCTTGTCTGGTTTTGAGATCAGGGTAATGCTAGCCTCAAAGAATGAGTTAGAAAAAAGTTTCTCCTCATCACATTTTTATAATAGTTTGAAAAGAATTCATGTTGGTTCTTCTGTATAAGTTTGGTAGAATTCAGCAATAAAGCCATCCAAATCTTAGGCTTTTCTTTTCTGGGAGAATTTTTTATTACTGATTCAATCTTGTTACTCATTATTGGTCAATTTATGTCTTTTATTTCTTCCTGGTTCAATCTTAGCAGGCTATATGTGATCAGGAATTTATCTTTTTCCTTTAGGTTTTCCAGGTTTTAAATATATAGTTGTTTACAATAGTGTCTGATGATCTTTTGTATTTCTGTGGTATTTGATATTTTGTCTTCTTTTTCATTTCTGATTTTGTTCATTAATTCAGATAGCTTTATAGATGAATTCTACTAAACACTTAATAACAATTCCTACCGTATAAAAACTTTTACAAACAATAATAAAAGAAAAAGGCATTCATTTTATTAGATTAACATAATCACAGTAGTAAAATTTAACCAGAAAATAAAGCAAGAAATAAAATTAAAATGCAATGTGGTAGCATAGGACTAAATGCGTACCTGAAAATAATTGTTCCGAATTTAAACTGAAATTACTTTTTATGATTTTGTGTTTTTCCAGATACATACAGTTTTATGAATGCAGGTGCAAAGTATGTAAAGTTAGATTTAACACAAGAGATTCTGCCAAACAAATTTGAAGAAACAGAAAGGAAAAAAGAGTTGGGCACACTTGAAATGGAGTAATTACAATTCTTTATCTATTCTGGATAAAGAAGAAAGAAAGAAAGGATAGCAGAGGGATGAAGGATAATAAAAAGATGCTAGGGTCGTTAAACTACAATCGCGGGGTGTGGGGGTAATTGATTTGATCAGCAATCCTTACATGTAGGAAAGGCAATATTATTATCACATTTATATACAATGAAATTGAGACTGAGACATGCTAATAGACTTTTCTAAAGTGAGTATATACATGAGAAATTAGCAGAGTTCTCACTCCAGTGTTAATACCCTGCTCTCAATCCCTTCTCTGGTCTTTACTGACTTCTACATCTTGCTTGTTTTCCTAGTTACTACTATTTCTCAGTGGGCTAATTCTCACATAGGGTCAACTAAGGATTCTCACAAATCAGTCAGATTTTGTTAAGGCTCATATTTTATTTTTATTTTAATAATGTAAATTCTAATTTTCTGAAATAAATATTTAAGATGAGAGGAAACATCTGTTTAAAAAGGGAAATGAATTTTATTGCCACAAAATGCCCACACTGCATAAAAATGGAGAGCGCAGTCCAACATTCTCAAAATCCATATATATTCTATTACAATTAATTTTCCTCAAATCTTCCTTTTCTATTTATATTCCACTCACAAGATTTCTCTGCTCCTTTCTTGAAGGCTGAATTTTGAATACGCTATTTACAACCATGCAGGTTTTTTGTGTCCTGGTTCTATATTATAGGTTTACTAGGAAGTGCTAAGGCTATAGAAGACTATAAATTGCCACATAAAGTCTATTTGTTTGACAACCTTTCCTCCCCTTGGTAATCTTACCAAGAATTCCTTCAAGGTCATCAAACCTAAAATATGTATTTATAATCATTATGTAATAAGATGAGAAAATGGGACTTGTTTGAACATCTTTTTATACAAACTGACATTTATTCTTCTGCCAATATCAATAAATAAAAACAGGTGCAAAATACATGTGTCATCATTCAGAAAATTGACAAAAATTACTGGAGAGTTGTCACTTAAGTAAACCAGTTATCATTTAAGTACCAGGGTCAGAAAATGTATACGGCTTAGTTTGATTTATCTTCTAGGTATGTGCCTGCTTCTTTTTATCATCAATTTCCTAAGTATAAGCTATCAACTTGAAGAGACACACTTTCTGGCTCAACAACACTAGTGCATTAACATCCTTGAGGGCATTCACCACACATGTAAGATGTAAATCTAAAGCAAATTTATTCTAAAATTATGTTTTTAAGATATTATTGTAAAAATTTAAAGTATCCCCAGAGAAATAAAACTAAACACTCTCTAAAATTAAAATGCACTGTATTATGTCCAAAATTGCTATTGTAAGGAAACTTTGTGTTTAGAAAATATAGTTGTTATCTTGATATTTCCTTCTTTTTTTTTATCACTCCTAAAAGGCCTTATTTGCTCTTATTTTTATTTCTCCTGCACTCTTCCATTGTATAATTTTCTCTTACGCTTATTTACTTTTGATTTCTCAGTAGTTTACCCTACTTGATTTTCTATATAACATTGAATTCCTGCCAGTTTTGTAAAACTCATTTCATATTGTTTTAAAGTGTGATCTCTCTCAAACCCCAGATGCAGTAAATGTGAAACACTGTGCTGTGTGGAAATTTCAGTCACTGCATTTGTTTGGTTAAGACAACTTAATTGCTTGCTGAAACTGAGCTCCAGTTTCAGCCAGTAAAACAAATTCAATGATCACTGTGAGCAAGGTGAGAACAAAGAAGAAATAATATTTCATTGTTCTGCTGGTGGCTCTTCATGGCACCTATCACCAGCAGGGACTCAATGTTGGAGGGAGGGTGTCAAAAAGAGTGGGAATGAAGAATTGACAAGGAATGTTCCCATGAAATTATTGCTGAACCAGAAGTAGAAAAATATCAAGCAAATATTTCGAATAAGAGACAGATTCACACAAAAGGCAACTCTGAGAGCTTTCATCACAATAAAATGTATTTTAAAAGTAAGAGGTACAAACTTTCCTCAAATTCCTAGTCTCCAAAAGTGTTGTATTAAAGTGATCTCATAAACTATTTCTCAAGTAGAAGAATCAGGTTGACATTGGCAAGATTTGTAAAGAAATTTTTAATGTATATTTTGTTACATCTCATTCTACCTCTTCTCTTAACTCAGAATGTTATATGGGGAGTTTAAAGGATGACCCAAGATTAGAGAGTAAGAAGTAACTTAGTCTCAGTCATATCAAACCACATAGGTCTTCCAGAGGAGGAGACACAGAATCGATCTTGGGCGGGAGAATCCCAATATCCATTGCAATCTTATGAGTTAAGAGACCATCTACAGATGTGTAAAGTTTAGGAGAGTAAAAGAAACTACAGAAGAAATCTTGGGAAACCAAGATGCCTACTTTGGGCAAATAACATTTTGATGAGCTCTGCAGATTCACTTCCCTGAAGGTCATGTTCAAAAGAAGTCATAATGCTCAGATGGGCAATAGTAGTGAGAACAACACCCAGGCCCACTGGCAGCAGCATATGCTTTTGAGCATAACACTGAGCTGCTTTCACCCATAAGCCCCTGAGAAAATTGTTTTATTTTTATTATCTGGTGGGATCTGTGAAAGCCTGGAGTGTTAAGAGTTCCCTTCTGAGGGTAAGACACTTAAAAAATTAATCAAGGAAAATCCAGAAATTCTTTGTGTAAATTGAGCTGATATTAGGAATTTGTATAGCTGTTCACTGTGCATACATCCTTGAAAAGATAGCTTAGATTAATGGACTTTGGTGATTCACTTTGCAAGACATTCAGGAACACAAAAGACCCACAGATAATTTTCTCTTAACACTGTCTTTTGCTGTCTCACCCAGGAGAGAAATATCCCTTCAAAAACAATATCCATAGGTCAAAGCAAGAACTCCAACCCCAACCCATACTTTATATACTTTCAGAAGGAGAGTATCTCAAAAATATATATATTCCAAATGCAATTTCAGGGCTGATGCAGTTTTTATCTCTTCATGCTTTTGTTATCTACCACTTTGCAATTACTAAGTGAGTGACTCTATTTCATAGTAAAATGCTCCATAATTTTGCTGAGCCTTTTAATATGCCAGGCATCTTGCCAACCACTCTACATGCCTTACATAATTTAAAGATTGCAATAAGTTGATAAAGGAGATATTATTCCTGACTTATAGTTAAAAAAGCAAGACTTCCAATCAAAAGTATATGGTACATTCTGTCTGTGAGCTACATACCACTCATACACACACATTTACACATCTATGTGCACATACAGATACACACATATTCAACCCACTCCCATTGATATTTCAAAATGAGTTAATAAAATTTGGATGAGTTAGAGTAAGATGGCCAAATAGAAGCTTCCACCATTCATCCTCCATGCAGGAACATCAAATTTGGCAAGTATCTACACAAAGAAAAAGTATCTTCCTAAGACTCGAAATTCAGGTGAGCAATCACAGTACCTGGTTTTACCCTCAGTTCACTGAAAGAAGCATTGAAGAGTGTAGAAAAGGCAGTCTTTTTTTTTTCAATACTTCAAGTTCTGGGATACATGTGCAGAACGTGCAGGTTTGTTACGTAGGTACACATGTGCCATGGTGATTTGCTGCACCCGTCAATGCGTCATCTACATTAGGTATTTCTTCTAATGCTATCCCTCCTGTCTCCCCCCACCCCTCAACAGGTCCCAGTGTATGATGTTCCCCTCCTTGTGTCCATGTCTTTTCATTGTTCAACTCTCACTTATGAGTGAGAATGTGGTGTTTGGTTTTCTGTTGTTGTGTTAGTTTGCTGAGAATGATGGTTTCCAGCTTCATCCATATCCCTGTAAAGGACATGAACTCATCCATTTTATGGCTGCATAGTATTCCACAGTGTATATGTGCCACATTTTCTTTATCCAATGTATCAGTGATGGGCATTTGGGTTGGTTCCAAGTCTTTGCTATTGTGAACGGTGCTGCAATAAGCATACATGTGCATGTGTCTTTGTAGTAGAATGATTTACAATCCTTTGGGTATATACCCAGTAATGGGATTCCTGGATTAAATGGTGTTTCTGGTTCTAGATCCTTGAGAACAGTCTTAAATGCCAACTCCACCCCTCCCACATACCCTGGCAACAGCCACATGATGCAGAGACTTTTTGCACTTGGGGAAGAGAGAACACAGTGATTGTGAGAATTTGCATTAAAACTCAGTGCTGTCAACACTGAGAAATACTCAGCTGACATCCATAGAGACAGCATTTAGCCAGAGGGGAATCCTCCATTACGGTAGTCTACTTGAGTTTTGGCTAGACTTGCCAACATAGGCAAAAGTGCTCTGAGGTCTTAAATAATCTTGAAAGGCTGTCTAGGCCATAAGGACTGCAACTCGTAAGGCAAGTCTTAGTGCCATGTTGGGCTCAGAGCTGGTGGACTTAGAAGGCATGTGACCTAGTAAGATATCAGCTGGGGTGGCTATGGGAGTGCTTGCATCACCCCTCCCCTAATTCCAGAGAGTGCAGCTCACAGCTCCAAAACAGACCCCTTCCTTGTAATTGAGAAAAGGAAAAAGTAAAGAGGACTTTGCCTTACAACTTGGTTACCAGTTCAGCCACAATAGGATAGGGCACAAGGAGGAGTCATGAGACTTCCGTCGAAGCCCTCACTCACAGATGTCATGTCTAGACACACCCTAGGCCAAAAGAGAACCCACTTCCTTGAAGGGAAGAACCCAGTCCTGGCAGTATTCATTACTGCTGACTAAAGCACCCTTGGGCCCTAAATAATTGGTAGTGATAACAGGGTACAACATGCCATGGGCCTTGGGTGAGACTCTGAGACATACTGACTTCAGGTGTGACCCAGCATATTCATAGCTGTGGTGGCTATACAGAGAGACACCTTCTGTTTGAGAAAAGCAGAGGGAAGAGTAACAAGGACTTTGTCTTGTAGCTTATGTACACACTCAGCCACAGTGGGAAAGAGCACCAAGGGGGATCTTGGGGTCTCTGATTCTAGGCCTTGGCTCTTGGATGGCATCTCTGGACCTACCCTGGGCCAGAAGGGAGCCCATTGCCCTTTAGCATCAGTACCAGGTGTAGCAGCATTCACCAAAAGCTGACTGAATAGTCCCTGGGCCTTAAGTGAACACTGACAACATCCTAGCAGTACCCTCATGGGCCTGTGGTGGTGGTGGACACAGGGAGAGACTTCTCTGCCTGGGGAAAGGGGAGGGAAGAATAGAAGGACTTTGTCTTGTGGTTTTGGCACCAGCTTAGCCACAGCAGAATAGAGTACCAGGTAAATTTCTAAGATTTGTTACTCTAGGCCTTGGCTCCCGGATGCATCTCTGGACCCACCTGGGGCTCAAAGGAACTTGCTTTCATGAAGGGAAGGACACAAGACTAGCTGGCTTCACCACTTGCTGATCGTTGAGCTTTAGGACATTGAGCAAATATAGATGGTAGCCAGGTAGTGGTTACAGCGGTCCTTGGGCAAGACCCCATACTGTGCTGGTTTCAGGTCTGACCTAGCACACCCCCTGGTGGCCACAGGGGTGCTTTTGGTGCCCCTCCCACAGCTTCAGGTAGCTCAGCACATAGAGAGACTCCATTTGTCTGGGACAAAGTAAATGAAGAGAAAAAGAATCTCTGCTCTCAAGACCACAAGATAATAACAAGACAAGTAATCAAAAGAATTCTTCCAGATCTAATCCAAACTACCAAGTCAGTATCTCTACAAGTCTTTAAGAATTATAGTGTTACTGGGTTTGAGGTGCCTTCTAATTCAGATATAGCTTCAGTGACCAAAAACTTAGATTGCAACAACCAAGTCCCTTTGAATACCTAGGAAGCCTGTCCAAGAATGATGGGTATACACAAGCCCGCACTGAAAAGACTACAATAAATACCTAACTCTTCAATGCCCAGACACCAATGAACGTCAGAAGCATTAATATCATCAGGAAAACATAACCTCACCAATGAACTAAATAAGGCACCAGGGACCAATCCCAAAGAGATAGAGATATGTGACCTTTCAGACAGAGAATTCAAAATAACTGTTTTTAGGAAACGCAAATGAATTCAAGATAGCACAGAAAAAGAATTCAGAATCCTATCAGATAAATTCAACAAAGAAATTGAAATAATTTTTTAAAAATCTGGCAAAAATTCTGGAGGTGAAAAATGCAATTGGCATACTGAGGAATACATCAGTCACTAAGCAGATTTGATCAAGCAAAAGAAATAATTAGTAAGCTTAAACACAGGCTATTTGGATATATGGTCAGAAGAGACTAAAGTAAAAAGAACAACAAAGAATGAAGCACACCTTCAAGATCCATAAAACAATCTCAAAAGGGAAAACATACAAGTTATTGGCCTTAATAAGGAGATAAAGAGAGAGACTCGGTAGAAAGTCACAGATAAGTTAAAAGAAAAAACATGGAAATATTTACATGTACATATATACACACTATATACACAGTAGTCAAAAGAAATATAGCGTTAACAAATTAATATTAAACAAAAAAGACTTCAAACCAAAGAATATTTGCCAAGATAAAGAGGGGCATTTAATAATGATTAAATTGCTAATTTATCAAGAAAACAGCAATTCTTAATGTTAACCTAACAACAGAGCATCAAAGTAAATGAAACAAAACTTACCAAAATTAAAGGGAGAAAATGATTAATTATTTTTTTTTTTTTTTTTAGACAGAGTCTCTCTGTCACCAGGCTGGAGTGCAGTGGCATGAGCTGGACTCACTGCAATATCTGCCTCCTGAGTTCAAGTGATTCTCCTGCCTTAGCCTCCCGAGTAGCTGGGACTACAGGCATGTGCCACCACACCCAGCTAATTTTTGTATTTTTAGTAGAGACAGGGTTTCACCACGTTGTCCAAGATGATCTCGATCTCTTGAGCTGGTGATCCACCCACCTCAGCCTCCCAAAGTACTGGGATTACAGGCATGCACCACTACAGCCCATGGCCTAAAATGATTAATTAGTAATTATCATTGGAAACTTTAATACTCTTATATCAATGATTGATAGAACAATTAGATCAATCACTATTAATTTGAAGAAGAATTTGAACATTATCAACAAATTTGTCCTAATCAAATTACAATGCACCACACACAACAGCTGCAGGATATACAAGCTTTTCAAGTGCACATAGAATATCACCAAGATAAATCATACGATGAGGCATAAAATAAGCCTTAAAAATTCACAAAGTGTTCTTCACACACAAAACATATTTGAAAATATGTACTTAAAAAAATAGTATCAATTCATTCCAAAAGACAATCAAGAAAAGGCAGAATTAACTCCAATAATACAAGGGAATAACTATATGATCATTGCAATAAAAGATTTAGCCAAAATGCAGTACTTCTTCATGATTTTAAGACATCTCAGAAAACTAGAAATAAAAGAAAATATACTTTTATTTATTTAATAGAGCACTTCTACAAACATCTACAGTAAATACCATACTTAGTGGTAAAACATTAAACAATTTATCACTGAGGTCACACATAAAAGGCAAGGATATCTGCTCTCAGAACTTCTCTTCAACATTGTAATGGGATTCTATCTAATGTAAGAAAACAAACATTTTAAATATAAGGTATGAATATGGGCAAAGTAAAAGTAAAACTGTATTTATTTACAAGTGAAATAAATATATACCTAGAAAATCCTAAGGATTTCACCCAAACAAACTAATAGATCTAATATGTGAATTCAGCCAAGTCTTAGGATACAAGGTCAATATACAAAATCAATTGTATTTGTTTATACTAGCAACAAGCACTAGAGATTGAAATTTTTTAAAAAATCAATACATTTTGTTAGGAGTAGCATTAAAAAATCCCGAACACCAGCAATATAGTTAACAAAAGATATAAAAGACGTCTATTTAGACAACTTCAGAGCATTGCTGAGAGAAGCTGGGAAACCTAAATAAATGAGATAAAACCATAGCAATGAGTTAAAAGAATCAATATTATAAAAATGGCATTTGTCCCTATATTAAGCTATATATTCAATATAATTCCTCAAAATCCCAACAGGTTTTTTCTAGAAATTGGCAAGCAGACATTAAACTTTATATAAAAATGCAAACAACCTAGAATGGCCAAAGCAATCTTAAGAAAGAAAAACAAAGTTGAGGGAAAAACACTGCCTGATTGTACTAGTTACTCTGAAACTATAAAATCATAGTAATTAAGATGGTGTCATATTGACACAAGTATAAAAGACAAATAGAACAATAGAACAAAGTAGAATCCAGAAATAGGTGGGCTAGACAATAATTTTTTAAGTAGAATTCATGGAACACTAAACACAAAGAAAAATTATAAATTGTGCATTATAAATATTAAAATCTTTTTTTAAAAGACATTTAAGAAAAAAAGACAAGCCAAATTGAAAAAAAAAATTACCAATGCATGTATCCAACAAGATTACACAAATCAATAATTAAAAAGACTGGCAACCCAATTAAAAATGGGCAAAAGAATTTAGACAGATACTTCAAAAATTGAGTATACAAAGAAAAGAGGATTTACAAGGGGAAATATATTTAATTATTCGCATGGATGAAATATAAATTAAAGCCATGGGATACCACTACACACCCACTAGTATAATCACCACTAAAAAGGCTGACTCTACCAAGAGAATGAGGGGCAACTGAAGCTATCATATATTGTAGTGGGTGGGAGTATAAAATGGTAGAACCAATTTAGAAAACTGTTTAGCAGGTTTTTAAAATAAAATTATGCATACACCTATGTCTAGCAATTCCAGTCCTGAGTATTTATCAAAATATTGAAAACTTAGGCTCATATAAGACAAGCACAAAAGTATCGACTGCAGCTTTATTTATAATAGAGGGAAAAAAATGTAGAGAAAAGAGATGTCTGTCAATAGGAGAATGTGTAGTGACCCGAAATCCAAGTGAAGAAAATATTTCAAGGAAGAAGTAATAATCAGTATCAACTGCTTATTATTTCAAGTAATATAAGAACTGAATTGACCACTGGATTTAGGTAAGTCATAGACCTAAATAATATTAAATAACTTAAAATACAATCTCTAAAGGTTTTATTTAATGTCAACTACTTCAATTGGGCAGAATTACATCACAATCCATTTTTCACTTTTGTGCTCTGTATTATAACTTCACTGCAATACACATTTGTAGCAAATAAAGGCTATAATGTTCTTCCTAAAATTAGCTAATATTCTCTTAGCATTTCCATAATAATAAATCCATATCCCTAATTATTATAGTATTTTCATATCCTTAATATTCAGTGTTTGTACAAATTGACACGTTTCACAATTATCAATTTTTTCATATATCCTTCTAACAGTAATAATTTATACTATACTCCCATTTCTTATGGGGATTTCAACATATAAAGCATATGATGAGATGTTTTCATTTGATTATAGATGTATGCTTACTTTTATTTGAAAGTGAAATTTTTAGGTAATATAAATTCAAATAAAATTGTTGTTTATTTATTCATATGGTTATGATAATATGGTAACTTTCATGAACACAGAACATGCCAGAAATTACTATAAAATGGACATTCAGCTACCTGGACTTTGTAAGAACAAGTAGACAGAGCAGATTCAGGTTGAATACTGATGTAAATATTAAATTTGGTATCTCTTACTAGTTCAAAACCTAACAAAAAAGAAATTGCAAATAACTTAATAGGTTAAAGAAGAAATCACACTGAAAAGAAAAAAAAATTAAAGAATTTGAATTTCCAAGAGGATAAGTCATTTACACAAAGTCAGACAGCTAATCAATGTCCAATTCATGCTCAATATATAATCTTGAGTTTTTAACCATTATAAGACATTCCCTCTGTGATCCTGAAAGATGCCTTGGCCTATGTCTTTAGGCCACTCAAAGACATCTGAAACCAGCCAGAATTTCTCTTAATCAATTAATAAATTTTCTAAAACAATTTGAATGGAAGCTCAGGAATCATTCACGTCTCCCACTAGAATATAAGCTCCATTAGGGTTGGGACCTGGCTAGTCATGTTTATTCACCTCCACATCCTCAGTGTCTAGAACACTGGGTACATATATTGTTCTCTTGATAAATATGTATTGAATGAGAGGATAAAAGAATATTTAAAATTTGGAGATTTCATCTGTTGTTTGATTTTTGTATCCCAAACTCCAGTCACATAAACAATTATATCTCAAATCACAATGATCTCTGTGTTTAATAAAAGAAATAAGAGCAGCAGGAAGTGGTATTACAAGAGAAGGGAAATTAACAATAAGAGCAATAACATAAGAGGTGTAAAAAATTAAAACCTATATGGAGTATTCTGGGGAAAGCCAGTTATTGAACATATGCTTATGTTTTAAAGGCACCGTTATGGGTTGAATTACGTTCTCCTCAAAATGTATATGTTGAAGTCCTAACCCCAACACCTCAGAATGTGACCTTATTTGGAAATAGGGTTGCCACAAACATCCTTAGTTAAGTTAACAGGGTTCATACTAAAGTAGAATGGACCCTAATCTAATATGACCAGCAGTCTTACAAGAAAGGGAAATTTAGGATAGACACACAAATAGCAGGAGTGTTGTGAAAATGAAGAGATTAGGGTGATACTTCTACAAGTCAAAGAATCCCAAAGATTGTCAGTAAACCACCAGGAGCTGGGAAGAGCATGGAACAGATCCTTTCCTGAAAGCCTTCAGAAGAAACCAAACCTACCCATACCTTGATCTCACACTTCTAGCCTCCAGAACTGCAAAAGCATAAATCTCTGTTGTTTAATCCACCCAATCCAGCAGTTTCGACAAACCAATATTGGCACCATACGGATAATTAATTACACCCATTGGGCTCTTAAACCATTGCTACTTGATCATCTTTCTGTAGCAGGTGGTTTCACATTTATGGAAGATGTGAAATGTCATAATAAAAAACTTGAGCTAAAGCTTCAATGAATGGTTAAACTGGATGACCTTTAAATACCTCCAACTTTGAATGTTTATAGCTCTAGAGATCTAAGATTATTTCTCTCTCTGGGGTCATTATTCAAAAGAGAAAAATGGAGTATCAGTTCCAGCAAAATTTCACTAAGCACTTAATACCATCCATCAAGTGTTGTCCTCTTTTGAATGGTTTTCAAAGCATTTGAAAGTGGGAAGTTGCAATTCTTGCCTTCAGTACTCAAGAAATAGGAATACAGGATAAATAACAAAGTAGATAACCTTATAATGTTTATGTCTGGTTTTGTCCTGTGTGTTTGGGCTGCGTGCATTTTCAAGGAATCTATTAGCATCCCGTAGCACGCTTTCTCCCCACACTTCTCAGTTGTCAGCCATCAAGGGTCTGATTCCTGCTCTCAGCATCCTCAGTTCTCAATACACCCCTGAATCCAGAGGGTAAGAGTGTAGATAAAAGAAACCCTAGAGCCCAGTTGTACTACATGGAATGTTACAGATAAGCCCTCACTGGGAGCCAGCATAACTGTATGTTAATCCTTATAAATATTTGTTACAATAAAAAGAATACTCACTGAACATGTTTAACCCTTTATGACACCTTTTCTTACACATCCTTACCTACCACAAGTCTTTGAGTTATTTGAAGACAAGAACCATCACTTTACCTTATTTCCTAGCACAGTGCGTACCTGGTGCTTTGCCTGGGAATGGAGGCATAAACATAACACATCTTTATCTCCTACAAGTACATTAATATTAATAGCACATGATAAATTTGCATAAAGTATTAGACAATGTGCCATTAAAACACAAAGGTTCATGAAGCTCAGGGATACAACTTCCGCGCTTCTCCCTGAAAATCAGCCTAACATCTTTAATTGGTTTAAGGGACCCTTCTTCAAATCTGCCACATTTCTTTGTGCATAAATATATCAATGCATATTTACTACATTTTCTTGAAATTATCTCTCTATGGATCCTTTTTCATCTGATTATGTACTTCTAAAAGGCAAGGATCATTTTCTTTAAAAATTTTATATCACCCAGCATGTATCACAAGTCCTGAAACTTTTTAGGTGCTCAAAACTACTTACTTAACACGTTTATTATTTCTCAAAAGGAGAAAGAGAATAAATTTGTATATATAAAATACCTGTAGAATATCCAGAAGATGATGCTATGCAGACATTTGAAACATACAATAAAAGATCAAAATGGACTCAGAAGTCAAGTAAAAATTTAAGTCTTAGAATTTGAAAAAGATGGCCCAAGTATGCTCTCTACTGTTCCTTTCAGATTCTACATTACATAGCACCTATGAAATTCCTTCCTTACTGACTTCCCATTGATTTGTTGGTTGGTTTTTCCAATTTCCAACTCTTCTGTATATCCTACTGGGTTACATGCTTCTATATTTATTTTACAGTAGTTAGATCATATTATATAAATTTCTCTGCATTTTACTTTATGTAACAAAATCCCTCCTATTCAGTTATTTCCCTATGTAACCTATTAGCGATTACATAATATTCCATGGTGCCACGACTTAATTAGGGTAAATAAGTAACCTCCTATTAAAGAGAGATCTCAAAACTGCAATGACCAAAAAAATGTTTATTTCTCTTTCATCTAATAGTTGGGGCCAGTTTTTTTTCCCATCTACAGATAGCTTGTTTCATACAGTCTTTCAGGGTCCTAGGGCAATGGCAGCTCTAGCATCCTCAGCATATAGTTTCCAAAGTTGCTCTGGGTATTCCCATTCCCACCCTGGACTGAAGAAATAGCATAAAGGGGCACCTGCAGGAGGTGTATGGTCAGTCCTGGGATTGGCACACATCAATTTCATTCATATTCCATTGAGAAGAATAGATTTATAAGGCCATATATAGACACAAGGGGACTTTGGAAGATCGGACAGGCAGTCATATTCCAGCTATTACTTGATTACTACTACGGAAGAAGAAGAGAATCAATCTTGGTAGACAGCTAGCAATTTTCACCCTAGTGTGGATTTACCAAAATTTGCTCAAATTTCTAATATTGGGTCTTTCTTTCTTATTTATCCTTACTTACCTGTGTTTTTATTTATATGGGTTTCAGGAAATGAAAGTAAGATTCAGTAAATATGGTAACATATTGATTTCTCAAATGTGCTGTAATTCTTTGCATTTCCATTACTGATATAGTTGAGATAGCTCCCTTTCCCCGTCATACCTCTACCAGGAGTAGATGTAATCACAATTTTTCTTTTGCCATTCTATTGAGCATAAGTTAATAATCATTGACAACTTGAGTTCCCATTAGCTGACCACTAGAAACCTTTAGACTCTACAATTTTTTTACTGGTCATTTGCATTACTCCTCTCTGTATTCACTTTTTATACTCTTTACCTATTTTTCCATTAGGTTATCTTTCTGTTATCAGTTTTATCTCATGGAATGTGTATTTTTAAAAATGAAAAGAGATTTGATAGCCCTAAAAATATGCATATTTTAGTTTATTTCTTCTCTCACCCTCTCCCTATTTCATAAAATCATCAACCTTGTTATACTCCAAATAACAATATTTCAAATGTGCCAGGATACAATAAAGTTTCCTTATAAATTTTAACATTTAATCTTGGGGTTAACCTGTTCTTTAATGGTAATACAATAAATATTGCATGCTGATATTTCATTTAACAGTTTTAAAATAGGCCCACAAGCTAGGCATCAACAAGTATCCTCTTGTCAAAAGTACAAAATCTCCTGCCTGCTAAGGCCCCACCATGCCAAGCAACACACTGTAGAAGAGCTAATTCATTTGGAGAGGAAAGTGCTCATCTAGTATATAAAACACAGGGCCCCTAGTTCAAGTAGAGAGTGATTTGAGATTGATATGCTAGGCATTTGATGGGCTTAATTTGTTCCCCAGTGATATATAATCAGCATTACAAAACCTCTCATGCATCACTGGGATGAATTTGGATAATCTTCAAATCAGCAATCAGAAAAACCCCTAAGCAGAGTATATCTGTAAGACTGAATAATTATGTCTACTGTTCTTCAGAAAGCTCAGAGAAGTTTGCAAACAATAATTAAGCCCTAGAACATTTATAAGGCATGGTTAAAATATTATTTTCTTTTTATACACAAAGAGCAGGATGAGAACAGTTAAATGATTAAGTGAAAGAGCTAAAGATAGAATTCCTGAAGTGCTGATGTCAGGGTAATAATTTAGCCACTAGACTCCTCTTCTCTTCTTGTTATTCAAAAGGTAGGTCTCCTCAGGTCCTGGTTGGGTAAATGCAAGCAGCATAAAGACTCTTACACTGGGGCTAGTCAGCAGATAAATAGGATACTTTCACTTTGCTGAGCTGCCAGACTTTACTCTTCAAAAGCCTGAGCTGTATCACACAAAGGGAGATGAAAAAAATAAATCAAATCTTCCTTTTTGTAGCACTTCTTAAAATAACTGCTTTTGAACATATGACAAAATTTGTCAAATTTTAGATAAAATTAACAGTTGGATTTAGAATAATTTAAATAAAGTATGAAAATCATTATTGTTGCTTTATCAAGGCATAAAAGAGGCTATTTCTGATAGGCTGACAGAATTCAAATATAAAGACTGATTTCTTAAAATATATATGACTAGTAGGAGAATAATTTGAGTCACTTCAGTTTTGTCACATTTAATTATTATAATAATTATCATATATAATTAATGGATTACATTATTAAGCATAGTAAAAATAATTATAACAATAATATAGATGTCTATGTTTTATTTTCAAATTTTGTAAAATATATAAACATTGAACAAATGTTTAGTTATTTGGCATTTTAGTATTTAATTCTTTTTTCTTCAATGTATATTTTTTGAGCTGATGAAAGAAATCATTTTTAAAATCCATTCAAGATTTTCAAAATGTTACTTATTCCACTTGGTAACAGAGAATAACTGTTGTAAGCTCTGCCTCCAAAATGGATCCTGAATTATTTGCTTTCTTTACATCTCCAACAATCTCATCCTAGTACAAATTCCCACTCAGCTCTCTTGAACAACCACAAGGCAATTGGTCTTCCTGTCTTCACTCTTGCTCTCTTATAGTAAATTTTCCTAATACCAGCCAAAATGATATTTTAACAAGATAAATCTAACCATACCATCACAAACTTAAAACTGACTTTTATTCATTGCACTAAAAATATACCATGAGCTATAAAACTATATATAATCACTGTCCAATTCTACAGCTTTATTTTTTAACACTCTCTCCCGTGCTCACTATTCTTCAGCCACACCAATCTTCTTTCAGCTCCTGAAGCATACGAAGTTATTTCTCACCCTTGAATCTTAACACTTGCTTCTCTCTCTCTCTCTCTGGAGTTCTGTCTCTAAATGGTAACTCCTTTAGTCATGTCAGATCTCAGTTAACAACGCACCTTCTCAAGGACACCTTCCAAGGCCACTTTATCAAATATTGCCACTTCCTGGCTCACTGTATTACGTTACCCTATTTTATCTTCACAGCACTGGAATTGTTTTAGGGAATTTTGTTTTGTTTTCATTTTTTTGTTTTGTTTTGTTTGCTTTCCTGCTTACAACTGGATTTCTCCAGAATAACATTATATCCATGACAACAGGAATCTTGCCTATCTAAACCATATCTTTATACTAAGTGCTTAGAACATTATGGAAGATACTAGTTGTGCAATAAATATTTGGCGATGAATTAACTTCAAGTTTACTAGCGTTTCATCACATCTACAAAAGAGACTGCTGGAAACAATCCAGTCTAAAGCACATGTGCAACAATTTCCAATCTTCCTTTAAAACTTTCACATTGGGGTACAAGTATTTAAGAAACAGAGGGCTCATTTATCTTACTCTACTAGTACCTTAGCCTGAGCTTCTATTGCACAATTTCTAGACTACACCAAAACTTAATGTTCTTCCTACTTCCACACTCTTTACAATAACTTTCGCAAGTATCTTCACATTAATCTTTGAAACATATGTCACATGTCATTCAAAACCTTCAATGTATTTTCTGCATATAAAATGAGGTCCAATTTCTTCATAATCTGCTTCCCAAGCTTCCAAAATCACACCTCACCATGCTCATACCTTATTGGTTTCCAAAATTTACATTTTATTTATGCTGTTCATTGGTTCATGACCTGCTCCTATCCAAACCTTAGTAACCTTTAAAGGCTAAGATATTTCACCAACTCACAAGATTTTCAACCTGTTCCAGGAACCACTAATCTCCTATTTCTTTGAACAACACTTGCAGTGGTAATGAAGGATAATATCCTTATCATTCTTTTGATGCTAACTTATTTACTCCTGTGTTTTATTACTCAACTGTTTTATGCAACATTTTCTCATTCACTCATTCATTCATTTGGCATAAACTAGTGTTAGTCTTATGCTGGATGCTAGAGCTATATAAATATCAATACTCTTAAGTCATCAATAACCTACTTGAAGTGAATAATGCATTGTGCCATGTTCATTTAATCTTCACAAAGACTCTGGGAGGTAGTTTGTTGCTATTTCTGTTTCACAATGAGAGCATGTATTAAACAAAAATTGCCTAATGTCACTCAACTAATAAAAGATTCAGATGTAAAGAGCAGGTTCTGAGAGACCATAAAGTCCATTCTTCACACTGACACTCAGCAAATATTTTCCAGTATAACTTTTACATTATCTTAAAGAGATATATTTAAATGTTTTATATGTCAATATAACAATACTTCAGAAGTAAGTTCTCTTGCCATAGACTAAAGTCACACACACACACACACACACACACACACACACAGACACACACACACATAATAACAACAAGAACCATGCATTCCAGTTAGATATCAGAAAAGATATGCTAGTGTTACCTGGCAAGAGTTCACTAGCACTCTGAAGGAATTTGTTATTTTACATCTATTGGCTGACTTGGTGTTTGACAAATCATAAGCCCTCCCTGGAATCTCCCTCCAGTCTGACTAACCAGCACCAGAGTTGAGGTTTCTAGATTATTAGCAGCTTGAATTGGAAACAGTCTCTCTGACTCTTCAAACTGTCCTGAATCAAAGCTTTTCCAGGGCCAGTGGGTGGGTTAGGAAGAGAAAATGTCATGAGGCTTAAGACTTTCTAATTGTTCCTGTAGAAAGGCTTGATATGATATTTTCTCTTCCCCCGGCTGGAAGAGAGCCTGGGGACCAATATTCAGAGCAAGGATACTGAAACAGGGAATGTGTCCTTGATGGAATGAAAAAGAAGCTGAATAGATAGATGAACAGATTGCTCTGAATCCCTAATGCTATGAAAGTTTAAGGAAACTGGATTGCAAAAATGTTGCTTAGTGTCTTACCGTCTTTTAGAAAGCAATACACTTGCTGTCATCCCACAGTCCAAGTGAGCAGAGACCATCACATTGTAACATCCACAGCAGCACCTCTACTTAAGATAGTCTGACGTTTTAACAACAGCAATGGAAGCTCGTAGTTAGGAGGAAAAATATTCTTCAATGAGCTAAAAGAAAATAACTCTCCATCTAGAATTCTATGACAAAGTAAAACTATTTTCAAGAATGAAGAAAAATAAAATCAGCAATGGAAGCTGGTAGTGAGGGGGAAAAAATTTATCCAGTAAGCTAAGGGAAAATAACTCTCAATCTGGAATTCTATGACAAAGCAAAACTATTTTTGAAGAATGAAGAAAAATAAAAACTTATTAACATAAATAAAAACTAAAGAAATGTATCAAGAGACCCTCACTAAAAGATATTCACTAGAATGTTATTCAGGCAGAAAGAAAATAACCCTACATTGAAACCTGGAATGTAACAAGAAATGAAGTGTAAATAATTGATAAATACATGGGTAAATACGAGCTGACATGATCATATAAAAAGAGTAACAATGTTTAATTCGTAAGGAGAAGAGGGAACACAGAATCAACCTAAAGGATTTGACATACTTATTGGACATATTTATGGCATATATATGGGAGGGTAATTATCTGAGTTACTGTTCTAAATGTACTCAAGCTATGCTTGGGAAGGGGTGAAAGGTACTAATTTACTTCACATTTTGCTAAGGGGCTAATAAATAAATATAGAAATAATAATTTCTAAACAGGCAGAGCAGGGAATTGTAATGAGGAAAAAGATAGAAAAATAATTGGCCATTCAAAAGAACAAAGGAAAAATAAAACAAAAAGGAAAAAAATGAAGGAGAGAGAAATAGCACAAAACAAGATTTTTAAAAAAAAATTCTGAAGGCATCAGCAATATCAATACTTTCAACTCATTTCAATTAAAAGACAAAGATTACTTCATTTAAAGAAACTTTAGCTATATTTTATTTCAAGAGACATAGAAAACTTAAGAAAGTGGGAAAATGTTAAAGTGAAATGATGGAAAATATGTACAAGTTAAATTTTAACCAAAATAAAATTTGTATTATTTTGTATTGTCTAATACAATAGGTAAATTTGTGTTATCTAATATAATAGATTTTTAAACAAAAACATTTCTAAAAATAAAAAGTTTCATACCTTGCTAAAGGGTTTGATTCACAAAGAAAATGTGGGAATTTTAAACTTACATACACTTAAAACTCAGCTTCAAAATATATGAAGAAAAAAATTGATAGAAATACAATAAGACGACTGAGAATTTTTCAGTAAGTAATAGAACAAGCAGACAAAAATCAGTTAAGATATAGAAAATTTAAAATAACACAAGAAATTTGATTTAATGGACATGTATAGAATATTGTATACAGCAGTAGGGAATACGTTTGGAAAGCATATTTTTTTAAAGCACATCTGAAACAATTATATCAGAAATTACAAGTGCTAGCCCATAAATCTGGTAATAACATTTTTCAAAGACTATCATTTGAAAACAGGTTATCTTGCATGAATTGATTATCATATAAATGACAATTTTAAAAATCAGTAATCAAAATATAACAAGATAACTACACACTTTTGGAAATTGTAAACATAATTCTGAACAACTCACAGTCAAGGAAGCAAAAATAGAAATTAAAAATATTTATAACCTAGAAATAATAAAAATATTATGCATCATTATTAAATATTCAGGTACTATTTACTTGAATACCTGTAAAAAAAAATAGCTTATTATAATCTTTCCAGTAATTTTATTTTGTTTTAAATGACAAAACAATATTGGCAGTAAAGTCTTTTAATTTCAATGTCTAGCCACTTGTGACAAAATTACCAAAAAGTATTTATGTGAAAACATACAAGCTAGGAGGAATAGGAAAGATGTACGCAAGAAAATGTTATCAAGGGTCACATATTCATGACAGGAGAATAGTCAAGACTATAGCATAGATGTATGGTCTGCAGACACTCGACTGTGCTACAATGATATTCTTTCAGTTTACTGCTCCAACTCTCCTGTCCAAAGTAGTCAATTGAAACAGCAAGCACCTTAGGGCAGAACTCAAGAATAAATATGGCATACAACTCACATTATGATGCAATATGAATAAAATTTAGGTTACTCAAAAATCCTGTGTGTATGTGTACAAAAATTCCTAATATTTTCTTAGAAAATTTATACACTTAACTATCAGTTCCAAAGCACCTACTCTACAACCCTAGATACCACCTTAATACTGCTTCCCCAAGATCCTTTGGGTGTTCTCTCTTCTAAGTTACGATATACCTACCTTGAAACATGTATGTGTATATGTTTTTCTTGCATTATACAATGAGGTTTTTGCTGGCAAACATCACCTCTGAACTCAGCACAATGCCTAGCACAGGGTTAGTACTTGCAAACTTTTGTTTTCAATTTTGTTTTAGAAATTCAATAATGGGACTTCTGGTTTTAAAATAGCAGTGTAAAACCAAAATGGTTTCACCCCCACACACCCCAAAAAATGAAAATAAATATACAGTGCAGAGATATTCATCAGCAACAACTGAAAACTCAAATATGAGGATGAGACAGATACCAAGGCCACAGAGAAGTGAAAAAACTGAGCAAACTGTAGAAGAATTGAACTTCCACATCTATGACACTCCTCTTCCGTTTCTGCCTGTCAACAAGCATGAGGAAAAATCTGCCAACTTACAGTTTCCATACTGCAAAAAGTGAGATTAAGGTGGTCAAGCAGCTTTCCCCACATCTTGGGTTTCCTGATAGAAGACCTGTCTTTACCCTAACCAATGGAAAGTATCCTGACTTCCTGAAGAGAGAAATATTCCTGAGGGCAGGCAGAGCCAAAGGGTGTAGGTGGGACTACCTCCCTACAACCCCAGTGCTGGAAGTTGCTCTATAACTTGGCCAAAAGATACAGCAAATTTTTAATAGAGTGAGACCCTCTCTCTCTCTCTCAAAAAAAAGAACCATATGATTATTTTAATGAATGTCAAAAAAGCATTTAATAAAATTCAACATTTCTTTATGATAAAAACACTCATCAAACTGGATATGGAAGCACCATACCTCAAAATAATAAAGGGCATATATGACAACCTCCCATTGCTAGGTTACACTCAACAGGGAAAAGTTGACAGCCTTTCTTGTAATATATGGAACAATACCAAGATACCCAGTTTCACTGCTTTTATATGACATAATGCTAGAAGTCCTGGCCAGACTAAATAAGCAAGAAAAAGAGAAAAAGGGCATCCAAATTTGATAGAAATAAGTTAAATAAGCCTTCTTCACAGACTACATGACCTTAACCTAGATAAACTTAAAGACACTGATATTAGAAAACTGTTAGAACAGATAAATAAATTCAGTAAAGTTCCAGGATGCAAAGTCAACATACAAAAATCAGTGGTATTTATATATGCCAACAGCAAACAATCTGAAAACGAAATAAAAAATACAATCCTATTTACAATAACCACAAAAATGCAAAATACCTAGGACTCAACATAACTGAAGATATAAATGATCTATATAAAAAAAAACTCTAATAAAAAAATTGAGGAGGAAACAAAAAATTGGAAAGATATCCCACGTTCATGGATTGGAAGGATTAATATTTTTAAAGTCACAATACTACCCAAAGCAATTTACAAATTCAATGCAATGCTTATCAAAATATTCCGATTCTTCACAGATATAAAATATCCTTAAATTTATATAGAACCACAAAAGATCCTGGATAGCCAAAGCAATGCTGAGTAAAAATAATACAGATGGAAGCATGGCAATGTAAGACTTTAAAATGTACTACAAATCTATAGTAACCAAACAGTATAACGATCGCATAAAAACAGACACATTGACTGATAGAACAGAATATAAAACCCAGATATATAAATCCATGCATTTATAATCAACTCATCTTCAACAAAGGTGACAAGAACATACAATAAGGAAAGGACACTCAACTCAATAAATGATGCTGGAAAAATGGATAACTGTAAACAGAAGAATGAAACTTGACCCCTAGCTCACCTCATACAAAGAAATCAAATCTAAATGAACCGATTTAAATCTAAGACCTGAAATCATGAACTTACTAGAAGAAAACATTGGGGAAATGCTCCATAACATTGGCCTGGGCAAAGGTTTTTTTACATAAAGCCTCAAAAGCACAGGAAACCAAAGAAAACAAACAAACAAAAAGATAAATGGGATTACATCAAGCTTGAAACCTTCTGCACAGCAAAGGAAGCCATCAACAAAGTGAAGAGACAACCTACAGAATGGGAGAGATACTTGCAAACTATACATTTGACAAGGAGCTAATACCCAAAATATGTAAGGTGCTCATACAACTCAACAGCCAAAAAAAAAGAAAAAAATACTCAATTTAAAAATGAGCAAAAAATTGAAACAGACAGACATTTCTCAAAAGAATATATACATATGACCAACTGAAATATGAAAAACATGTTGAACATCACTAATCATCAGAGAAGTGCAAATCAAAACCACACTGAGATATCATCTCATGCCAGATAAATTGCTGTATCAAAAAGACAATAACAGATGCTGGCATGAATGTAGAAAAATGGGTACCCTCATTCACTATTAGGGAGAATATAAAGTAGTACAGCCACCATGGAGAATAGTATGACACTTCCGAAAAAAAAAAAAAAAAACTAGAAATAGAACTACCACATTCTCCAGCAACTTCTCTACTGGATATATATTCAAAAGAAAGGAAATCAATATATCAAAGAGATATCACCAATCCCATGTTTACTGCGGCGCTATTCACAATAGCCAAGATAGGGAATCAATCTAAGTGTCCATCAATGAATGAATAAATAAAATGTAGTATATTACATAATAGTATACTATTTGTCCATAAAAAAAATGAAATTGTTTCATTCGCTACAACACAGATGAAAATGGAGGCAGTTATGTTAAATGAAATAAGCCAGATGCAGAAAGACAAATATTGCATGTTCTCATTCATATGTGGGCGCTACAAAAGAGGATCTCATGAAGATAGAGAGTAGAATGTTGGTTACTACAGGCCAAGAAGTAAAGAGGAGAGGGGATAATGAAGGAAAAAAGAAGAATATCAATGTATTTCTTACCACTAAACTGTACACCTTAAAAATGGCAAAGATGGTAAACTATATATGTATATATAATTGATTAAAATAAACTGATTAGTTTTAAAAAGAAAATTCAATAATGAATTAATTTCAAAATTATATAGGATCTCATTCAAGGCAGGAAACACATTTTTCAGTCGTACAACTGAGTTAATACTGACATAATGTATAAAAATGTGCTTAGCCAGTATATTAGGCATTCAGTAACCACTCAATAAATGCTAACTGTTGGAATTTTTGATGTTGCTGACAAAGAGACAGAAGAAGAAAGAAATTTTTAAGCAGATCTATAAACTGCATTTCATACAAGGATCTTATATACAATATTCAAAATTCCGATAAATATGAAACAGACATTGAAAAAAAGACAATTATGAATTCTGTACTACTCCATAGCTAGAAGGCAGGAAGCATGATCTGATTAAATTACAGTTTGCCCAAATCCATAAATGAGAAGCTCTTCCTGTCAGTCTGTGTTGCAGACAATACAAGTAAATTTAATTATACCTGAGGAAAAATTTGGGATAAAATATATATAAACGTTTTGTTGACCATAACATAAAATTTATCAACTTGCTTTTGCAAATTTACAATATTTTTGTCCTATTTTCTTATCATTATTTTCTTATGTATAGAAATTTCCCAAGTCTTTCTCATTAAAAAACATACATGGATGCAGGGAGGGGAGCATCACACACTGTAGACAGTTTTGGGGGCTAGGGGAGGGACAGCAGGGGGTTGGGAGGATGGGGAGGGATAACAAGGGGAAAAATACCAGATGTGGGTAATGGGGGGATGAAGGCAGCAAACCACCTTGCCATCTGTGTACCTATGCAACAATCCTGTATGATCTGCACATGTACCCTAGAACCTAAAGTATAGTTAAAAAAAAATACTCACATGTCTGTTTCTCCATAAAGAGATGTGTTTAATGACATACAATCAACAGATCAAGGACTAATTTTTGAAGAATTTTTTTTAGTTATGAAGTAACCTGTATCACAAATTTACAATCAGTCTAAAATTTTCACCTACAAAACAAACAAATATACTCTATATATTAAAATGTAGGGCTTTCTTGGCACATTAATTTTTTTACTAGAAAATTATTTATGGCATTATGTAGTTGGAAACATAGTCTTCGGATCAGGCCAACTTGGATTCAAATCTGACTTAATGTCTTAATCATTAAAAAAATAACATGCTTCCTCTCATGATTGATTTTGAAGAGGGAGTAAAGCATTAATATGTAAGGCAATTGAACATCAGTTGTCATCTAAAACACTTTGAAACTTGTGAGCTTTCCTTTTTTCAATAAGAAGTAACATAAACTTTTCCAAGTTAAGATCTTCTAAATTGTCTTTTCTTCTCATATAAGGAAATACCTGGGCTCCTTTGAGATTTATGTCCACTTTAGCATCTCAACTTCCTGAACAAAAGAGTTAGATCCCCATCTAAAGAGAGAAATTTTAGTAACTGGTACAAGGAAAAGTTCTCTAGCCTTAGTTTTATTTTTGGCTCTTTGCAATCACTTTCTCTTAACAAAGCATTTCTTTATCAGGTCCTGATATGCTTGACTTTCATTCAAGGTTTTATGCTCTGACCTGATGTAATTTAATTTACTACAATTCCACTATCAGCATTATTAGACAGGAATATTTCATTTTCTAACATCTATGTAGTCATTTTAAAACTTTTAAATGCTTTAACAATTTTTCTTTAAATAATGATTTCCAAGAATAGCTCTTTGTAATAGTTAAGTTTTATTTAAAAGAATGTGGAGAAACTGGAAATAGTCCAAAGAAGAGCAGGCAAAATGATTAAACGGACAGAAAATAAATTATCTCAGAAAAAGTTGGAGTGAGTTAAAAGGAGAAAGCAAAGCTTTCTCCGTAACTGGTCTGATTCACCAAAACTTCTTACAAATAAAAGTTAGTGGCCTTGGGAAGTTACACTGGAAAAGCCAGCACACACACTTGTGAACCACAAAGGATGAAGGAAGTCTTCCAGGTCTACCTCTAGTTCCAACTTCTGATTGCTCTAGCTTTCTTCTGATATCTCATAAAACTAAAAACATAAATAAGAAAAGGCAAATAGGTTGTATTAGATGACCTAACTCTGATTAACTTGTGGAAGTTGTTTTGAGAATTATGAATTTTCATTTCTATAATGACTAGGATCTCCTCGTAAAAGAATTTGTTAGGAGATTAACATCACATTGAGCTAGAACTCATCAAGAGGCTATGAGAATTCTGTGGCAGTTAGAAAGTCTTTCCTTGAAAGACCTGAGTCTTTCAAGGAAAAGCTTGGAAGACTATTCTATCTCTCAAACACACATCCTTATTTTGGGAACAAAGGAATGGATAGATAGATAGATAGATAGATAGATAGATAGATAGATAGATAACTGAGAGACACTCTCCTGGATCTTGTCTCCAGAGTCAGTGTCTATACTAGCTATCTCATACTTGCCCTTTGCCTTTTGTCACCTGGGAAGCTATATCAAATAGTTTTCATGCCTTTCAGAAGGCATGAAATTATGTATTAATGTATTAATATATATATATTTCAGATGGATATATCCAATGGGAGGTACTGGCATATCAGAAAGCAGGAAGAGAATGAAATTAGGATATTTTTCCCCTTGACTCCCTTCTTGCCACATTGCCATGGATTCCCTGAGGCTCCACTTAAGTTATTCTCAAGTGATGCTTTCCATATAGGTCTTTCTCCAAATTCTGGTAACTGCTCCATCTCCTTAGTAACCATCCCCATAGTTACTAGGCCTAGGGCACTTGGTGCTTTTTTTTTTTTTAACCCTGGACACAACTTTGAAAGTAGTGGCTTTCTTAAACTCTGCTCAAATTCATCCAGTTTAAAAGTGCAACCTGTTTTCATCCAGAATCTCAACTGATCGAGTACCTCCTAAGTATAAACTTCTCCACATATATAGTCGATGAATATGGATGCTTATTTAAGCTTTTCTTTAAGCTCAATAATGGAGAATTATGTATACTTGTCTATATGTTGCTGAAATGTTTAATAATCTAAAAGTAAACTTCAGAAGTGTTGTCTGGTTTTAGACTAATACAAATATTAGCCCCCACTTTGTTTTGCATATCTCCACATTATCCTGTGTATGAAGTTTAAACCATCATTAGTTGGTACAGTTCTATGTCTTTCTGAAGCATCTACTCAAAAAGAGTTTGGGTTTCCAGGAGTTGAACAGTGTACTGGATGATTTCCTAAAATTTCCTACAAGGTTTGGAAGGAAGCTCTCAAATTTGTCCAAATTCAACCAAAATTCACTGTACTTCTAATATTACCAGGTAATATATTGGAAATAGGGTGTAGCAACAAGGCAAAGATCCAAGACAGAAAAAAATGAGTCACTTTTTCTGGCCTCCCTTCTCCCTCACCTCCTGAAAAGAGCTCAAAATCTAGGAAATGAGGTGGAAGAAGAAATAATAAGTATACGTAAATTATCAGAAATAGAATACTTCAATATTCATTCATTAAACACCATACGGCCGGCAAAATAATAGGTATAAAGGTAAAAAGAATTTAAAAAGTGTCTTCTGGAGACAACAGATGCTGGAGAGGATGTGAAGAAATAGGAACACTTTTACACTGTTGGTGGGAGTGTAAATTAGTTCAACCACTGTGGAAGACAGTGTGGCAATTCCTCAAGGTCCTAGAAATAGGAATTCCATTTGACCCAGCAATCCCATTACTGGGTATATATCCAAAGGATTATAAATTGTTCTATTATAAGGACACATGCACACGAATGTTCACTGAAGCACTGTTTACAATAGCAAAGACTTGGAACCAACCCAAATGTCCATCAATGATAGACTGGACAGGGAAAATGTGGCACATATACACCATGGAATACTATGCAGCCATCAAAAACGATGAGTTTGTGTCCTTTGCAGGGACATGGATCAACCTGGAAACCATCATGCTCAGCAAACTGACACAAGAACAGAAAATCAAACACTGAATGTTCTCACTCATAGGCAGGTGTTGAACAATGAGAACACATGGACACAGGGAGGGGAGCATCACACACTGGGGTCTGTGGGTGGAACCAGGGGAGGGACAGTGGGGAGTGGAGAGTTGGGGAGGGATAACAT
>CAUYQU010079818.1:0-87593 GCA_963574635.1 Cheracebus regulus
AAGTTGCTGTTTAAGCATTGCTGTTCAAGTCTTGCTTATTCAGCCCTCCAGACCCCGTTTTCTGTCTACCTTTTCTTCCGCGCACTCCCCTATTCAGGTTAGGACCCTCTTGCTGGCCAAGAGTCCCCGGCAGACGTGCCGGCCTCTCGGGAGCCAAGAGGAGAGAAACTGAGAAAATCCTGTTTAAACTGGCTGTCCTTTTCTGGCGACGTTTTGTTTTTAATATTATTTCAAAAACAAGAGTCATTTTGTTCACTACATGAGTGTTTATCACAACCTACATGTAACATCAAACAACTCAGGTCAGTCTGTCAATTCTTTTCTGGGCTGCTTTTGGCCTAGTCAAAGATCATCTACCAATTTTAGAGAAACAGTCTATAAATTTCTCTTTACTGTAATTTCTGTCTCCATTTTCATTCAAAAAGTATTTTAAATTAGAGAAGGACTTTTTTATTGTCTTATACTTAAAAAAATATGATTTTACCACAGACCAAGATTTTAGCATCTTTTCTATAGCCAGCAAGAATTAGACCTTATTAAGCAATTTATTTTCTATTTCTTCTTGAGTTAGTCTTGTAAGCTACATCTAAAAATTTGTCCACTTTAAGTTAATATGTTGTCATAAAGTTGATCATAATATTTGCTTACTCCTCTTAATTTCTGTAAGGTCAGGGGTCATGTCTCCTCTTTCATTTATGAATCTGGTTATCTTTCTTCTCCCATTTTTTTCATGGCCATTGTAGCTAGAGGTTTGTCAATATTGTTGATATTTTCTAAGAACCAACTTTTAGTTTTAGATTTTCCCTATGGTTTTTCTGTTTTCTCTTCACTGATTCTTATAATAATCTTTGTTTCCTTTCTTCTGTTTGCCTTGGGTTTATTTCTCATTTCTAGATTTTTAAGGTGAAAACTTAAGATTGTTGATTTCAGATCCTTATTCTAATTAGACATTTTTGAAGCTACAAATTTTCCTCTAAGCACTGATTAGTTGCATCCCATGATTTTGAAAAAATGCATTTTCTTCCCAATTAAAAATAGTTTCTAGTTTCCTTGTCACTTCTTGTTGATTCAGAGACTATTTAGAAATATGTTATCTAATTTTCAACTGTTTGTAGTTTCTCCAAATTTCCTTTTGTTGATTTCTAATTTCATTCCATTTCTATCAAAGAACAATTTCAATACTTTTAAATGGAGATGGCTTTTAAGGCCTTACAAATGATTTACCTTGGAGAATGTTCCCTGTGTTCTTGAAAATAACGTGTATTTTGCCGTCATTAGGGGAAATAGTCTATAGAGTAATATACACATATTATCCTATAAATTCTAAAGCAATTCTATTCCATATAATATTTTATACGTTCTATAATAATCTATACAACTATATGTATCATTCTATAGACTCTATAGATGTATTATATATTCTATAGAACTAGTTAGTTAATATAGTATATATATTATTTGATAGCATAAAGTAATTTGTAATATTCCTAAAGTCTTGCATATCCTTGATGTTTTTCTGCTTTATCAAATATTGAAAGCAGGGTATCGAAGTCTCCAAGTAGAACTACTGAATTGTCTCTCTTACCCTTCAATTCTGCAAATTTTTGTTTCATGTATCGGGGGCTCTGTTATTAAATACATATATGTTTACAACTGTTTTATCATCCTGATCCTAAGAATGAAAACATCCTTACTCTCTTCTGTTTACTTTTGCATTGTTTATCTTTTTCTATCCTTTTACTTTCAGCCTGTGGTGACTCTAACGTGTGACCCTAAAACCTGATTCTGTCATTTAATACTTGCATGACGCTGGCTATGATAATCTGACTGCCTAAACATCAGAATCTTCACTCAAATGATAATAAAAACAGACAGCAAGATTGTTATCGAATAAATGAGACAATGTTTGTGAGGCAGTCAGCCTGGCATGAGCAATGGATTACAAAAAATTATTAATACTGCTAAAGAAGAAAACAGTAATCAAAATATATCCTCACCTTTTCTGATAAATACTGTTCATAAATTCCAACAGCAGCTGCTCTTAAAAGACCTTTGGTTTGGTTGGTTTGATGTTTTCCATCTCTCTGACGACTTAATAAAACCTCTAGCTGCTGTTGGGCGGTAACCCGGTATCCTTCCACTGTCATCCAAAAGAATAGATGTGCTTGTCCTCCAGTTTGCTGCATGTAATCTACCAATCAAAATCCGTAACAACATAAATATTAGTGTCACACAATTTAGGGTCCATGTAGCTGTATGACAAGTAAAGAAGGATTAAAGTTTCAAGGATTTAAAACTCTACATTTTGAAATGTTTTAGCAAATCCCTGAGGTGAAAATATAGTTGTAAATTAGTTAAGCTAAAAAACCAGTTATGTTAAAAACATAAGTGAAGGCATATATTTCAGAATTTTAAAAATCCCACTTTTCATGATAAAATCTTTAGTGAATAAATTTGTAACATAAAACATTCAACATTTGCTCTCAATAAAGATTGTTAGTTATAATATGAATATTTCTAAACATAGTTTTAAAAATGACTCAACAAACCACACATATTTTTTAATCGGAAAAATGAAAATGTATAGAAGTTTACTGAAAATGTCCTCCACATAAAAGCAATTCTTATGTAATATTAACAAGATATAAATAAAAATATATATATTAAAATGGTATAAAACCAAAATCCCTCATGTACACATGAACAAAAATGATGCAAACAAGTTATATACACTGTATGTTCCCAATAAAGTACTCTCTCTCAATGAATTTTAATTTGCATTAGAATCTCCTAGAATTACTTTAAAAGCTTGTTTAAAAGCAGCTTGTTAAATGTACATTACTTATGACAACTATTTCCTTCAAAACAAAATAAAGCTCTACCTCCATGATTTCTAAAGAAAAACATTTCAGAGCATAAAGGGTGGATTGAATTTATTAGCATGCAAAATATTAACTACTTAAAATTTAATAATATTTAAAATTCTTAAAAATTTCAAAGAAGACGTGGGAGTGTGAAGCACCAGAATTCTATCTCTCCACTTCCACAACAAGCACAATGGCAGAATCTGATGTAACTATTCTGGAACTCTACAATCTACTGAAAACTTGCAACATTCAAGGGAAGGCTTGGGAAGCCAGCTTTGGTTAATTTCAGTCCATTTCAGCTCTTAGCACAACTGCACCTACCCATTCCCCACGCCCAGACCCCCTAGAACAAGTAGCTGTGCATGCATTCCAGAATTAGCTTGTACACAGCTAGTAGGAACTAGGGTGGACAAAAAACGTCTTGTCCTTCAAATATTTAGGATCTAGGCTCTGACAGCACACTGCTGCTTCTTACCACAGAGGTGCAGACAAATAGGGAGCCTTTGTTGTTATGTATCCCTTGACTGGTCCAAGCCCTTTTCCTTCCTGCTGAAGTAATGACCAAGGGATGTAGAAGACTGGCACCCTTTCTCTTCTGCCTCCTACAGTTTTATCTTTTTCTCCCTTTGGGAGCCACATATTAAAAACGAGGATATTCAAAAGCAACCACATATGTGGGAAAATTAGAAAGTGACTTTGCATGCCCAGAGAAAAGCACAAGCTCAGAATAGTCTTGAAAAGACCTTAAGTGTATACCTCAGGCTGATCCTTTACCACAGACAGCCTACATATTAAAACATATAAAATAAAAATTAAATTAAAATTAAATAAATAAAATAAAATAAAAATAAAAAACAGCAAACCCTGAGGAAAGGAAAGTGATTTCCAGAGCTCCTACGTTATTAGACTCAAATGGCCAGTTATTCATACACATACACACACACACACACACACCACAAAGCATACAAAGTATGTGGCAAGTGTGGCCCATTCAGAGAGCAAAAAATGCCAACATATATTAACAGAAACTGTCCCCAAAAAAGACCTGATGGATGTTCTACTAGACAAAGACTTTAAAACAACTGCCTTAAAGATGCCCAGAAGACTAAAGGAAGATGTAAAGAAAGTCATAAACAATCTATGAACAAAATGGAAAGATCAATAAAGAGATAGAAAACATAGAACAAGTCAAAATAAAATTATGGAGATGAAAAGTACATAACTAAACTAAAAACTGCACTAAAGGGAAGTTAAGGTAGATTTGAGCAGACAGGACAATCATCAAATGTAAAGACAGAATAATAAAAGTTGTAGGGTCGGAGAAACAGAATGAAAAAATATGAAAAAGAGTAAACAAAGCCTAAGGAACCTGCTGGACCAAGTTACATATGCGAGTTCTACAAGGGGAAAAATTAGAGAAACAGGCAGATCATATTTGAAAAAATGGCTGAAAATTTCCCAGATCTGAAGAAAGGCATGCATATAAACATCCAAAAAGCTCGACAATCTCCAAGTAAGATGAATTCAAAGATACCCACATGGAGACACACATCCAAAAGCAGAAAGAGAAAAACAACACACACACAAAATTACAAAAGATTATCAGATTTCTTTCAAGAAACTGTGGAAGCTAGAAAGTGATGGAGTGATATTCAAAGCGCTAAAAGAAAAATATTGTCAACCAAGTTCCTGTATCTGGCAAAGCTGTACTTCACAATGAAAGTGAAATAAGACATTCCCAGACAAACAAAAGCAAAGGAAGCATATTACCATAAGACCTGCCTTGCAAAATAAAAGAGTAAATTAAATAAAAGGACACTAGATAGTAACTTAGTACCTTGAAACCATATGAATAAACAAACATCTCAGCAAAAATAAACATATGGGCAATTATAAAAGCTAGTATTATTTTAACAATGATTGGTAACTCTATTTTTCTGTTTTCTATGTGATTTGACATAATTTTTAAAAAATCAACTATCAGTCTGAAAGCCAGGAATACTGTACTTTGATACTGTACATCCTGGTTTCTATATAAGTTACAAAAGTAACTCATTTAAAATAATTATTAGCCCATATTTTGAACATACAATTTGTAAAGACTTAGTTTTGTGACAACATCAAAAAAAGGCATGTGGATAGAGCTGTAAAGAACAAAGTTTTGAATGAATCTGAAATTAAGCGGACATAATTTCAAATTACAGTATCATAAGTTTAGGATGTCACATATAATCCCCATAGTAACCACAAAGAAAACAGCTACATAATTTACATAAGAGGAATGAGAAAAAATTTAATCATATCACTACAAAAAAAAAAACAACTAAATATCTAAGAAGTCAGTTATATAGAAAATGACTAACAAAAAAGATATAAAGCATGTAGAAAACAAATAACAAAATGACAGAAGTTTTGTTGTATTTTTAGCGAGATAAGAAGATCAGCACCAAGACAAAAGTATGACGAATTGCAGGGTCTTTATTGCTGGTGACCACAGAGGACTCATGTCTCTCCAACCCGTGGCCCCAAGTTGAGGGAGAGCTGGGCTTTTATACTGAAAAACACTTCTTCTGGGGGCTGGGGATCTTTGCAAGCAGATTTTGCAAGCAAGCAGTTTGTACAGAAGCCAAGGTCAGCAGTCAGAGACAGTGAAAACTCCCAATATCAGTAAGCAAGCAGTTTGTTCAGAAGCCAAGGCCAGCAGCTAGAGACAAGGGGGTTTCTTCTCAGGGTCCATGCGACCCTGAGCGGTGAGTTCTTGAATTCCAATGAAATGAGGCTGGTATCTGCACCTGGCGTTGGCCTGATTAATCGTAGTGCCTTATCACATAGCCTGTGAGCCTGAGAAGCTATTACATTTTAGCCTGGCTGAAGCCATTTTCCCTGCCACATCACAACTTGGGCCTTCTCATTTCATCCTCCCAGCAACCCAAAGAGCTGGCAGTGTCATTCCTATTTTACAGATGAGGACACAGGCTCAGAGGTGGAGCGACTCATGTAAGCGATGGAGCTGGGATTTGAAACCACTGTATCCCACCTGGGAGAAAACTGGCAAGGTTAGGATAGAGAAAGGAGAAAAAAGAAAGCTGTCTGCGCCAGGCACGGTGGTTCACGCTTGTAATTCCAGCACTTTGGGAGGTCAAGGTGGGCGGATCACTTGAGGTCAGGAGTTTGAGACCAGCCTGGCCAAGATGGTGAAACCCCATCTCTAGTAAAAATATAAAATTAGCCGGGCTTGGTGGCATGCACCTGTAATCCCAGCTACTTGGGAGGCTGAGGCAGGAGAATTGCTTGAACCCTGCGCTGTAGCCTGGGCAACAAAAGTGAAACTCCTTCTCAAAACAAGCAAAAAAAGGACTTCTGATGAAAGGACAGGTAGTACCTGACACTGAGGCTAAAGCAATGTCACCTGGTTGGACCTAGCGACCCTTCCCCCCCAACACACACCCGTCAGTTCTCTCTCATTTCTGGGGATGCAGACAGGCTTTTCTTGGGCCTTCATGTCTTAGGGAGCCCCACATAGGCCATCTCCAGTGGAAGAAAAGCCTCCTGTTCACCCTGGATGGCTCTGTGGAGTCCTGTATCTAATCTTGACTTTAGCTTGGGCCTGAGGGATTGGCATTTGTGGACTTTATCTGGAGATGTGGGCAGAGCCCACCTGAAGGGCTCAACCAGGCACAAGGGGTGGCTCCTCAGAGGAAGATTAGGGTGCTGTTAGTGGAAAGAGGATGAGTGGTCACTAGACTGCTGCAGAAACAGCCTGGAGGCAGGGAGCCCTGGGTTCTGTTCTGCCTGTGACACTCTGTAGCCATTTATCACCTCTTTAGCTTTGGTTTCCATATTAAAAGAGGCATTGAAAAAAAAAAAATGAAAAAGAGGCATTGAATTAGGAGCTTTGTGTGGCCCTTTCCAGTTTTCATGTGTGCTGACAAAGTTCAATACAGTTTTCCTGAATTCAGGGGCTGAGGACCCATGTCCCGTGCCCTAAGATTTTTTTTTTTTTTTTTTTTGAGAGAGAGTCTCACTCTGTCGCCCAAGCTGCAGTGCAGTGGTGAGACCTCAGCTCACTGCAACCTCCGCCTTCTGGGTTCAAGCGATTCTCCTTTCTCAGCCTCCCGAGTAGCTAGGACTACAGGTGTATGCCACCATGCCAGGCTAATTTTTGTATTTTTTGTAAAGATGGGATTTCACCGTGTTGCCCAGACTGGTCTCAAACCCATGACCTCAGGTGATCCACCTGCTCCAGCCTCCCAGAGTGCTGGGATTATAGGCGTGAGCCACGGTGCCCGGCCAGAAGGTTTCATTCTTTTGAGTCTGTGATCAGCCTTTCACTGAATACACAATTTACATGTGAGGGCAGGTAGAGGAATAGTCACTTAGGCCTTAGTCATTGTCTGGCTTAGTGAATCTGCATTTATGTATAAACAATAGAGCAGAAGAAGCAATCAGATAAACATTTGTCTTCAGTGAGCAGAAGGATGACTTCCTGCTTGGTACCTGTGAAGATAAGCTGTCAATTTACATTGCCAGGGTAAAATTCATCAGAACTGTTTTAGGGCAAAGATCTTGAGGCCCAAAAGGAATTTCCTTGTGGACAAATTGTAAGGGAGGTATGTAGCGCTTTTTAACTTTCTAGCTTATCTTATTGAAGAATAAGATGGGAGGCAGGTTTGTCTGATGCAATCCTCAGCTTGATTTTTCTCTTTGGCTTAGTGATCTTGGGGTCCCGAGATTTATTTTCCTTTCATGGTAGGATAAATTGATCAAGCCGGTGCTACGGTACAAGGATCAGAAGTGTTTGAACGGGTGCGACTCCATCTTGAACAGGGGCTGGGTAAAATGAGGCTGAGAAGTGCTGGGCTGCATTCTCAGGAGGTTGGGCATTCTCAGTCACAGGTCGGGAGGTTTGCTATCACAAGATACAGGTCACAAAGCCCCTGCTGATAAAACATGATGCAGTAGGCACAGAAGCCAGCCAAAACTGCGATGGTGATGAAAGTGACCTCTGCCTGTCCTTACTACTCATTATACACTAATTATAATGCATTAGCATGCTAAAAGACACTCCTCCTGGTGCCATGACAGTTTATAGATGCCACAGCAACCTCAGGAAGTTACCCTATATGGCCTAAAAAGGGGAGGATACCTTGGTTCTGGGAATTGCCCTCCGCTTTCCTGAGAAACTCATGAAAAATCCACCCCTTGTTTAGCACAGAACCAAGAAGTAAACTATAAGTATCCTCAGCCCAGCAGCCCATGCTGCTGCTCTGCCTGTGGAGTAGTCATTCTTTTATTCCTTTACTTTTTGTTATTTTTTTATTTATTATTTTTTATGAGACAGAGTCTTGCTCTGTCACCCAGGGTGCAGTGCAGTGGTATGATCTCAGCTCACTGCAACCTCTGCCTCCTGGGTTCAAGTGATTCTCCTGCCTTGCCTCCTGAGTAGCTGGGATTATAGGCACCCACCACCACACCTGGCTAATTTTTATTTTTTTGAGACAGAGTCTCACTCTGTCACTCAGCCTGGAGTACAGTGGTACAATCTCGGCTCACTGCAACCTCCGCCTCCTGGGTTCAAGCGATTCTCCTGCCTCAGCCTCCCAAGTAGCTGGGACTACAGGTGTGTGACACCATGCCTGGCTAATTTTTATATTTTTAATAGAGACAGGGTTTCATGTTACTTGGTGTGCTGTCAAAAGAAGAAAATTAAAAAAAATTTTTTTTTGAAAAAAAGAGGAAAAAAGAGACAGGGTTTCACTATGTTGGCCAGACTGGTCTTGAGCTTCTGACCTCAGGTGATCTGCCCACTTCAGCCTCCCAAAGTGCTGGGATTATAGGCATAAGCCACCGTGCCTGGCCTAATTTTTTTATTTTTAGTAGAGACGGGTTTCACCATGATGGCCAGGCTAGCCTCTAACTCCTGACCACTAACTCTGCTCACCTCGGCCCCTCAAAGTGCTGGGATTACAAGCATGAGCCACCGTGCCCAGCCTGACATAGTCATTCTTTTATTCCTTTACTTTTTTCTTTTTATTAATTATGATGATAATGATAATTATTATTATTTGAGATGGAGTCTTGCTCTGTTTCCCTGACAAGTGTAGTGGTGCGATCTCGGCTCACTGCAACCTTCACCTCCTGGGTTCAAGCAATTTTCCTGCTTCAGCCTCCCGAGTAGCAGGGATTACAGGTACACACCGCCACTCCTGGCTAATTTTTATATTTTTGATAGAGACAGGGTTTTACCACGTTGGCCAGGCTTGTCTCAAACTCCTGACCTCAAGTGATGCACCCACCTCGGCCTCCCAAAGTACTGGAATTACAGGCATAAACCACTGCACCCAGCCTGTTCCTCTACTTTCTTAATAAGCTTGCTTTCACTTTATGGACTCACCCCAAATTCTTTCTTATGTGAGGTCTAAGAACCCTCTCTTAGGGTCTAGATCAAGACCCCTTTCCAGTATAACAAGGATCAGGAATAGACAAAGGAAAGGCCAGATCCCTGGCTGAACAGAAACCACTCTCCAGCAAACAAGATAAAACTTGCCATCTCCCTTTAATTGAAGTCCCTAATGTGTACATCCCGGTAGGCATCCATATGGTCTCTGTATTTAGCAACGGGCTGGAAGCTTGCTTTATGCATTACTCTGCACGACACCACATGACTGCTCCTGACAGTAATTTGAGGAGCTCCTGATAATGGTAAACTTGCATAGTATGTTCTAAGCCAACCTCCAATCTGTGTTATGCCTGCATATTTTT
The DNA here is from genome assembly GCA_963574635.1 of Cheracebus regulus. NCBI lineage: Eukaryota > Metazoa > Chordata > Mammalia > Primates > Pitheciidae > Cheracebus > Cheracebus regulus. The sequence continues at coordinate 9,630 of CAUYQU010079818.1, forward strand.
CAAGGAGCATGTCTGTGTATTTTGACTCCAGACATATAATTTGTCAAACCAATTATCATACCTAAAATTTCTTGCATTATGTTTTACCATCATTCACACAAATGAGTTTCGTGTAATTAACCTATTCCAGCATGATGTTTCTCATCCCAACTTTGTCAGCTCCTTTTCCAGCACAGAAACAGAACTCTACTAATCATCGTCACAGGCAGGACCTTCCCCCAGTGGGGTCAGCTGAAGCATCTCCTGGACTCTGCTCCCCTTCCACAGGAAATCCCAGGCAGGCAGGGTCCTGAGGATCCAAGGCACCTGGCCAGCAGGTGTGAACTTCCACAACATCTCCTTACTTTTCTCTGAGAGCCAGGAATCTCCCGGCATGGTGGCTCATGCCTGTAATGTCAGAGTTTGGAAAGCCGAGGTGGGAGGATCACTTCAGGTCAGGAATTGGAGACCAGCCTGGGCAACAAAGCAAGCCCCTATTCCTACAAAAAAAATTTTGTTGTTGTTGTTGAGACAGAGTCTTGCTCTTTCACCAGGCTGAAGTGCAGTGGTGCAATCTTGGCTCACTGCAACCTTCTGCTTCCCGGGTTCAAGTGATTCTTCTGTCTCAGCCTCCTGAGTAGCTGGGATTACAGGCACGTGCCACCACACCCAGCTAATTTTTGTATTTTGAGTAAAGATGGGGTTTCACCATGTTGGCCAGGATGGTCTCAATCTCCTGACCTCATGATTTGCCTGCCTTGGCCTCCTGAAGTGCTGGGATTACAGGCATGAGCCACTGTGCCTGGCCCAAAAAAAATTTTTTTTAATTAGCCAGGTGTGGTGGTACATGCCTGTAGTCCTACTTACTAGGGAGGCTGAGGCAAGAGGATTGCTTAAGCCCAGGAGATTGCAGCTACAGTGAGCTATGATTGTACCACTGCACTGCAGCCTGGGCGATAGAGCAAGACTGTCTCTAAAGCAAAGAGTAGAAAGAAGAAAAAGAAACAAATGGTCAATAAACTTAAGAAAAAGTGCTCAACTGCAACTAGAAGCAGGAAAATGCAAATTAAACCCACACTGAGTTGCCCAGCAGATAGGCTAAGCCAGTGGAAGTACGAGCTGATGCCATCAGTGGGGAAATCAGTGGCATGACCTCATAGAGCTGAAGCTAGTGCTGCACTATGGTCCAGCAGTGCTTCAGGTGCTGTATGCACACACCTTATCAGCATTGTCTGTATAACAACAGCCCCAGATGTCCATCTGTAGTGGAATGCATGATTGGTATGATGGAGTCACATTAGGTTGGTGCAAAAGTAATTGCGGTTTTTGCCATTAAAAGTAATGACCGGGCTGGGCGCAGTGGCTCACACCTGTCATCCCAACACTTTGGGAGGCTGAGGTTGGTGGATCATTTGAGGTCAGGAGTTTGAGACCACCCTGGCCAACATGACAAAACCCTACTAAAAATACAAAAATTAGCCAGGTATGGTGGCACATGCCTGTAATCTCAGCTACTCAGGAGGCTGAGGCAGGAACATTGCTTGAACCCAAGAGGTGGAGGTTGCAGTGAGCCGAGATCGTGCCTCTACACTCCAGCCTGGGCGACAGAGTGAGAATCCGACTTAAAAACAAAGGGGGGCTGGGTGCAGTGGCTCACGCCTGTAATCTTAGCACTTTGGGAGGCCAAGGCCAATGGATCAACTGAGGTCAAGAGTTCGAGACCAGCCTGACCAACATGGTGAAACCTCATCTCTACTAAAAATACAAAATATTAGCCGGGCATGGAGGCATATGCCTATAGTCCCAGCTACTCAGGAGGCTGAGGCAGGAGGATTGCTTGAACCCGGGAGGTGGAGGTTGCAGTGAGCTGAGATTGTGCCATTGCACACCAGCCTTGGTGACAGTGTGAGACTCCATCTCAGAAAATAAATAGATAAATAAATAAAAGCAGTGACAAAAACCACAATAACTTTGGCACCAGTCTAATACAGTATAATATTATCGGTAACAAAACAATGAGGTACAACTAAATGCAACAACATGGGTGAGTCTTAAACATACGCCAAGGGAGAAAAAGCCAAACAGAAAAGAGTATGTGTGAAATTCACATTGACATATGAAGTTCAAAAACAGACAAGAACTTTATTATAGTGTTTGGGAGGGTGTGTTTGGTAGCAAAAGTATAAAGACAGGGAAGTGATTAGCATAATGTCATCATAGCACCTAGGATGTGGATGCCTTTGGGGCAGCAAAGGGATTCACAGAGGCCTGGCTGTGGCCAGCAAGATTCTCATGCTTGACCTGGGCAGTGTCATGTTTTGCTTTACAATAATTCATAACATTTATGTCTGATACGCTTTTCTCTGTGTATTATGTTTTACAGTTAAGAAAGGGTTTTACAAAGGACATATGGTCCAGCCTGGCCAACATAGTGAAACTCATCTCTACTAAAAATACAAAAATTAGCTGGTCGTGGTGGTGCAGGCCTGTAGTCGCAGCTACTCGAGAGGCTGAGGTGGGAGGATCACTTGAGCCTAGGAGGTGGAGGTTGCAGTGAACTGATATTGTGCCACTGCACTCCAGTCTGAGTGACGGTGAAACCCTGTCTCAAAAATAAAAAGGACATATGGTAAAAGCAACTCTCCTAATTTTACGTGAATGGGATAACTTACCAAGTGAGAGCATCACACGAGTGTGTGTGTGTATGTGTGTGTGTGTGTGTGTGTGTGTGTGTGTGTGTGTGTGTGTGTGAGAGAGATGGGGTCTCACTCCATCACCTAGGCTAGAGTGCAGTGGGATAGTCACAGTTCCTTGTAGCCTCAACCTTCTGGGCTCAAGCAATTGTCTACCCTGAGCTTCTTGAGGAGCTGGGAGTATAGGTCTGCACCACCATGCCTGGCTAGTTTTCCGAGACGGCCTTCTTTGGAGCTCACCCTGTATAAGGGCAGACCCAATAGTTGTTATTGGCCCCATCTGTCAACAGAAAGAGAAAGTAACTTGCCTGAGTTCACATAGCTAGTCAGAATTCTTGGGTTGCTGAGGAAAGATGAGACATCACAGGTTGGAAATTAAGGAGGTCAAAACTCCTTCAAATAATTTTATAAATTTTTTGAGAATGAAAATAAAGAGTTTCTGTTTATAATACTTACTAATTTTGTTTTACATACATTTTTCTCTTTTCTTTTCTTTTCTTTTTTGAGATAGAGTCTCACTGTTGCCCAGGCTAGAGTGCAGTGGTGCGATCTCAACTCACTGCAACCTCCGCTTCTCAGGTTCAAGTGATTTTCGTGCCTCAGCCTCCATAATAGTTGGGATTACAGGCATCCGCCACCATGCCTGGTTACTTTTTGTATTTTTAATAGAGACGGGATTTTGCCTTGTTGGCCAGGCTGGTCTTGAAATCCTGACTTCAAGTGATCCACCGGACATAGCCTTCCAAAGTGTTGGGATTACAGGCATGAGCCACCACACCTGGCCATTAAGTACATATTTCAAATCACATTTTATAGAGAGATTATCTTTAATTAATGCTTTTTTTTTTTTTTTTTTTAAGAGACATGGTCTCACTATATTGCCTAAGCCAAGTGCAGGTGTGATCATTGTGCACTACAGCCTGAAACTCCTGGGCTCAAGCAGTCTTCCCACCTCAGCCTCCTGAGTAACCAAGTGCTGATCGGTAGTGGGACTCTGCTGGTTAATAGCCATTGCAACCTGGGCAATATAGCAAGATCCTGTCTTTAATTCTTAGGTTGTAAACCAAAACTTGAAAGAGAATACATGGCCAGCCAAGCGTGATTGCTCATGTCTATACTCTCAGTACTTTGGGAGGCCTGTGCAGGTGGATGGATCACTTGAGGTCACAAGTTTGAGACCAGCCTGGTGAACATGGTGAAACCTCATCTTTATTAAAAATGCAAAAATTAGCCAGGCACGGTTGCTATCACCTATAATCTCAGCTACTGAGGAGGCTGAGAGAGAAGAATTGCTATAAGAGCCCATAAGATAAAAAACAAGTTGTTTACTTCCAATATACAATGGTGGTACTGGCAATGGGTAAACATTCCCATTCCAAAAGGGAGAAATTGGCCAACAGAAAGAGGTTACAGGCTCCAGACAAGTCTGAAAAAAAAAAAAAAAAAAAAGCAGGGCAGACATTAAGCCATAAAGCTTAATCTCCCTTTACTCCATGTCAAGGGAGAGCCCTCATGGGTTGGAGTTTGCTGCCTGTGGCTTTTCCAGGCTGAGGGTGCCAGCTGCTGGTGGATTCACCTTTCTGGGGTCTGGTCTGGAGGGTAGTGATGCCGTTCCTACAGCTACACTAGGCATTGCCCCAGTGGGGCCTCTGTGTGTGGGATCCAACCCCACATTTCCCCTCAGCACTCCCCTAGTTGAGTTTCTTTGCAGGGGCTCCATCCCTGCTGTAGGCTTCTGCCTGGACACTAGGCTTTCTGATACATCCTGTGAAATCTAGGCAGAAGCTATCAAGCCTCCTTCACTCTTGCATTCTGTGCACCTGCAGGTTTAACACCACATAGAAGCTGCCAAGTCTTACAGATTGTGCCTTTAGGAGTAGCACCTCAGTTAGATCTGGGGCCTTTGGCCTGAGGCTGGAGCTGGAGAGCCAGAATGTAGGAACCAGCACATTCTGGTTCTTTGAGGCTCTGAACCCGAGGCTGCACAGGACAGTGGCGCCTTGGGCCTGGCCCATGAAGCCATTCTTTACTCCTAAGCCTCTGGGCCTGTGATGGGAGGAGCTGTCCTGAAGACTTTCAAAATGGCTTCCAGGCCTCTTTTCCATTGTCTTGACTCTTAGCACTTGGCTCCCTTTTAGTCATGTAAATCTCTCTAGCAAATGATTGCTCCACAGGCTACTTGACTTCTACCCCTGAAAATGTTCTTTCCTTCTCTACCACATGGCCAGGCTACAAAATTTCCAAACTTTCATGCTCTGCTTCCCATTTATTTATTTGTTTATTTTATTTTATTTTTTGAGATGAAGTATCACTCTGTTGCCAGGCTGGAGTGCAATGGCACGATCTTGGCTCACTGCAACCTCCAACTCCCTGATTCAAGCTATTCTCCTGCCTGCTCACCCTCCCAAGTAGCTAAGATTACAGGCACACACCACCACACCCAGCTAATTTTTGTATTTTTAGTAGAGACAGAGTTTCACCATGTTGGCCAGGATGGTCTCAATCTCCTGACCTTGTGATCCATCTACCTCAGCCTCCCAAAGTGCTGGGATTACAGGCGTGAGCCACCAGGGCGCCCAGCCTACTTGTTTATTAATTGAGATGGAGTTTTGCTCTTGTTGCCCAGGCTGGAGTACAATGGCTCAAGCTCAGCTCACTGCAACCTCCACCTCCCGGATTCAAGTGATTCTCGTGCCTCAGCCTCCTGAGTAGCTGGGATTACAGGCACCTGCCACAACGCCCAGCTAATTTTTGTATTTTTAGAAGAGATGAGGTTTCACCATGTTGGCCAGGCTGGTCTCAAACTCCTGACCTCAGGTGATCTGCCCTCCTTGGCCTGGATGACAGAGTGAGACTCTGTGCCAAAAAAAAAAAAAAAAAAAAAAACAGATCTCGCATGAACTCTTAGAGCAAGAACTCATTCTTGCCACGAGGATGGCACCAAGCATTCATGAGGGATCTACCTCCAGGACCCAAACACCTCCCACTGGGCTGCGCCTTCAACACTGGGGGGTCACATTTCAGCATGATGTTTGCAGGGGACAAACATCCAAAGCATATTAACACCACAACCCCATCCTTGGGTTTAAAAATTTGCTAGAATGATTTAGGAAAACACCACTTATGTTGACCAGGTTCTTAGGAAGTTTATAAGTCAGTAATAACCACATGGACGAGGTGCATGGGGCAAGGTATGGAGAGGGGTGGTGCATGAAGCTTCATATCCTCTCTGAGCACTCCACTTTCCTTGTCAGATCTCACTCAAAAGTTCTTTTTTTTTTTTTTTTTGAGATGGAGTCTTGCTCTTGTCACCCAGGCTAGAGTATAGTGGCACAATCTTGGCTCACTGCAAACTGTGCCTCCTGGGTTCAAGTAATTCTCCTGCCTCAGCCTCCCAGGTATCTGAGATTACACGCACCACCATGATGCCTGGCTAACTGTTGTTATTTTTAGTAGAGATGGAGTTTTACCAGGTTGGTCAGGCTGGTCTCAAACTCCTGCCCTCAGGTGTTCCGCCTGCCTCAGCCTCCCAAAGTGCTGGGATTACAGGCATGATCCACCACACCCGGCCAAAAGTCTTTTTTTTTCCTGAGATAAGGTCTTGCTCTGTTGCCCAGGCTGGAGTACAGTGGCACAGTCACGGTTCACTGCATCCTTGACCTCACTGTGCTCCAGTGATTCTCCTACCTCAGCCTTCCAAGTAGTTGGCACTATAGTTTTCCTAGGCTAATTGTAAAATTTCCTGTAGAGATGGCGTCTTGCTGTATTGCCCAGGCTAATATGAACTCCTGGGCTCAAGTGATCTACCGTGGCCTCCCAAAGTGCTGGAATTACAGGTGTGACCCACCCTACCTGGCCCAAAAGTTCTTATAGAAATTAATCTTTAGCCCCCTCCCGCTTTCCAGAGGTCAAAGGGTGGGGCTTAAAATTCAGACTCTAATCACTTGGTCTTTCTGACTGCCAGCCATTGTGATTAATAACAAAAGATACGCCTATCACTCAGGAAATTCCAAGGTCATGGGGTGCTCTGAGCCAAAAACTAGGGACAAAGGCCAAATATGTTTCTTACTATACCACACCTACAAAGACATCCAGATTTCCCAAGCAAAAGAGGGGAGTTGGCATACTTGTCAACCTTAAATAATGTAATTCAGAAAATGTGGTTAGGTATATAGCTTGAGGATGGCTACCTAGGAACACCAACTCCCAACAAATGAGGGTCAGCATTCTAAAGTGAGAAAGTTAAGATTTGACTTACATAGGCAGAGACAGAGAATTTTTAGCAGAATTACATTTTCTTTTTTTAAAAATTATTTTATCTTATTTATTTTTTTTGAGACAGAGTTCCACTCTGGCTGGAGTGAAGCAGCACAATCTCGGCTCACTGCAGCCTCCGCTTCTTGAGCTCAAGTGATGCTCCTGCCTCAGCCTCCTGTGTAACTGGGATTACAGCACATGCCACCATACCCAGCTAATTTTTGTCTTTTTTTAAGACAGGAGTCTTGCTGTGTTGCCCAGGCTAGAGTGCAGTGGTGTGATCTCGGCTTACTGCAACCTCCACCTCCTAGGTTCAACCAATTCTCCTGCCTCAGCCTCCTGAGTAGCTGGGATTACAGGCGCACACCACCACACCTGGCTAATTTTTGTATTTTTAGTAGAGATGGGGTTTCATTATGTTGGTCAGGCTGGTCTCGAACTCCTGACCTGGTGATCCACCTGCTTTGGCCTCCCAAAGTGCTGGGATTACAGGCGTGAGACACTGCACCTGGCCTGTATTTTTTTTTAGTAGAGGTGGGGTTTCACCATGTTGGCCAGGCTGGTCTTGTACTCTTGACCTCAGTTGATCCACCCACCTTGGTCTCCTAAAGTGCTGGGATTACAGGCATGAGCCACTGTGTTTCCTCCCTTTTTATTTTTTTTGAGACAGGTTCTCACTCTGTCACCCAGGCTGGAGTACAGCAGTGCTATCTTGGCTCACTGCAACCTCCGCCTCTCGAGTTTAAGTGATTCTTCTGCCTCAGCCTCCTGACTAACTGGGAATACTGGTGCATGCCACCATGCCCAGCTTTTTTTTTTTTTTTGGTATTTTTGGTAAAGATGGGGTTTTACCATGTTGCCCAGGCTGGTCTTGAACTTCTGAACTGAAAGGATCTGCCTGCTTTGGACTCCCAAGGTGCTGGGATTAGAGGCATGAGCCATCATGCCCGGCCAGGATTACATTTTCCATACAAGACCAGTGTATAAATTATAGCAATTCTATCTGTGTTGTTTCAAGGAAGATAATTTGTTACTCCCTTTGTAGGGATTGTAACCTGTGGGGGTTTATCTCTGGTTCCATTTAGTCTTCCTAATTTTTTTTTTTGAGACAGAGTCTCACTCTGTCGCCCAGGCTGGAGTGCAATGGTACGATCTCAGCTCACTGCAACCTTCACCTCTCACATTCAAGCAATTCTCCTGACTCAGTCTCCTGAATAGTTAGATTATAGGCACCCACCACTATGCTCAGCTAATTTTTAGTAGAGATGGGGTTTCTCCATGTCGGTCAGGCTTGTCTTGAACTCCCAACCTCAAGTCATTTGCCCACTGGGATTATGGGTGTGAGCTACCGCACCCGGCCACTATTTATTTATTTAACACAATTTTATAGAGACAGGGTCTCACTATGTTGCCCTGGCTGGTCTCAAACTCCTGGGCTGTAGCCATTCTCCTGCCTCAGCCTCCCAACATGCTGAGGTTATAGGCATGAGGCACCACACCTGGCCTAGTCCTCCTAATTATTTACAGGAAAAAAAGGCAGAAGCTTAAAAAAAAATGCATGCCATGTGAAGTCAAGCCACCTAGCCACATTGCTCTCAAGGGTCAGAAAAGTTCCAACAGCTGTATATTTGAATTATTTTACATACCAAACTGTCAAAAACCCAGTCATTGTCCCTTGGAGCTTGTCAGCGACAGGGCTGGGACTGATGCCTGGATGACAGGAATTCCTCCTGTCCCTTCTGTCTTGCTTTGAGCAAGTCACCAGAGGCCATATCCATGCCCCCTGGTGGATAAATGGTGTCGTGTCCCTAAAGGCTTCCGCCTTAAGGCTCTCTGGCCAGGAATATGGATTTCTTAGTGCATAGTTTGACCAGCTACTTCACTGTCCAGCATAGATATTTAGGTATTGTAAGTGTCCAGTAAATGCTGGTGAACAGTCAGAGATGGGGGTAGATGGTGGAAGTGATTCAGAGAAATGAGGAGAATTTGATTGAGGTATGGAAAGGCTTCCACAGGCAGCCAAAGATAAAATATGACTGTTGATCTACAGGAAGTCATATTAAGGAAAACATAGGCCAGGCACGGTGGCTCAGGCCTGTAATCCCAGCACTTTGGGAGGCTGAAGTTGGCAGATCACTTAAGTCCAGGAGTTCGAGACTAGCCTGGCCACCATGGTAAAACCCCATCTCTACTAAAAATAAAAAAATTAGCCAGACATGATGGCATGTGCCTGTAATCCCAGCTACTTGGGAGGCCGAGGCAGGAGGATTGCTTGAACCCTGGGAGGTTCCAGTGAGCTGAAATCATACCACTGCATTCCAGCCTGGGCAACACAGTGAGACTCTGTCTCAAATTAATAAAAATAATAATTAAAACTTTTTTTAAAAAGGAGGTTTGAGGCAGCTGTTTGCTCCATCTGCCACGTGATGGTAAGAGGCCGACTATGAAGCAAGAATGTGCCCTGACCAGGCATTGAATCTGCTGGGGCCTTGATATTGAACTTCCCAGTCTCTAGAACCATGAGAAATAAATTTTTATCACTTATAAATTACCTAGGCTAAGATATTTTATTATGGGATCCCAAAGGAACTAAGACACTGCACAACAAATGATCACAAATTGATCAGCTTCCAACAACACACATTTATTCTTTCACAGTTTCCGTGGGGCAAAGTCTAGGCACTGCTTGGCTGTGTCTTCTGCTCAGGTGTCTTAGAGCTGCAGTTGTGTTGGAGGGAGAGGCTGTGTTCTCATCTGGAGGTGTGAGTGGCGAAGAATCTGCTGTCAAGCTTGTCCAACTTGGCAGAATTCATTTCCTTCCAGCCAATGATGGAAGACACCTTGCTTCTTGCTGACTGCTGGCCTCCCTCAGGTCCTGGAGCCACCCACCATTTCCTGCTGCATGGCCCTCTCCAGGGGCCGATCACAACACAGTTGCTTGCTTCTGCAAGGCCAGTAGGACTGAGAGGCTCTAGCCTCAGAAAGGGCCAAATCCCTCTTTCAAGGGCTTCTATTAATTAAACCAAGCTTACCAGAGATATTCTCCCTTTTTTTTCCCACATGGTCTTGCTCTGTCACCAGGCTGGAGTGCAGTGGTGGCATCTCAGCTCACTGCAACCTCCGCCTCCCGGGTTCAAGTGATTCCCCTGCTTCAGCCTCCCAAGTAGCTGGGATTACAGGCGCCCACCACCACGCCTGGCTAATTTTTTGTATTTTAGTAGAGGTGGGGTTTCACCATGTTGGTCTAGGCTGGTCTCGAACTCCTGACTTCGTGATCTACCCGCATCGGTCTCCCAAAGTGCTGGGTTTATAGGCATGAGCCACCGCACCTGGCTGATATTCTCCCTTTTGATGAACTCCAAGGCAACTCATTTCAGTTAATTACATCTGCCAAACCCTTTTGTCTTTTCCATATTCTGTTAGCTAGAAGGAAGTCACAGTTCCATTCAAGGGTTGCACAGCAGGCAGAGAGGGTAGGAGCCAGCGTAGGGTCTGCCAGCTGCAGTGAAATGAGTGGGAGAAAGAATTTGATTTTGGTACCGAGAGGCAGCCAAAAATAAATATGCCTATTGATCTCAAGGAAGTCAAATTAAGAAAAACATAAAGGAGGCTGGGCGTGATGGCTCACATCTGTAATCCCAACACTTTGGGAGGCTGAGGCAGCTAGATCACCTGAGGTCAGGAATTCGAGACCAGCCTGGCCAACAGAGTGAAACCCCCGTCTCTACTAAAAATACAAAAATTAGCTGGGCATGGTGGCACATGCCTGTAATCCCAGCTGCTCTGGAGGCTAAGGCAGGAGAATTGCTTGGACCCGGGAGGTGGAGGTTGCAGTGTGCCAAGATTGCTTGAACATGGGAGGCAGAGGTTGCAGTGAGCCAATACTGGTCCACTGCACTCCAGCCTGGGCAATAAGAGCAAATCTCCATCTCAAAAAAAAAAAGAAAAAAGAAAAAAAATTAGCCAGGCTTTGTGTTGTGCACCTGTGGTCCCAGGTACTTGGGAGGCTGAGGTGGGAGGATCACTTAAGCCTGGGAAGTTGAAGCTGCAGTGAGATGTGTTCATGCCACTGCATTCCAGCTTGGGCAACAGAGCAAGACCCTGTCTCAAAAAAAAAAAAAAAAAAAAAGCAAATATGGTTGGAGATTGCTAATGTATGGGTATGTTACTTTTCATCTGCTTACAAAGTGATATTGTGTGCATGTTTCTGTCTGTGCATGTCTATGTTGAAACAGGAAAACACAGGATACAAGGAACTAATAAAATGGTCCCAGAAAAAATAGGAACTGTCAACATTGATGGTGACTCAAGAAAACCAGAAGGAAAAGGGCCCCAGCAGTGCCCACCCCAGGGCTCACACACAAAGGTCAGGTGAAGAACATGCTGGTCCGTGTGTTCCAGACACTAGGTCACCCAGGTGTCCTGAAGAGAAGGCATGAGCAGGAAGAGTCAGCCCTGAATCTCACAGCAATGGGATTTCTAGACAGCCTTGTAACTTTTCACACAATATGAACAAGGCAGGCAGAAACTTTCCACAGTGCTAACAGATTTATAATGTTAACTGTTCATAATGGTAACACATCAAGTCACTGTTTCCTAAGGACATGACTAGGTTAATCCATTCACATAAAAACCCAAAGATAGGTTCTGTAATACAGCAAGAGGACTTAAAAACCCAGCACTTTGGGAGGCTAATGCGAGCAGGTCACTTGAACTCAGGAGTTCAAGACCAGCCTGGCCAACATGGTAAAACCCCATCTCTTCAAAAAAAAAATTAGCTGGGCATGATGGTGTGTGCCTGTAATCCCAGCTACTTGGGAGGTTGAAGTGGGAGGATTGCTTGAGCCCAGGAGTTCTAGGCTGCAGTAAGCTGTGATGGTGCCACTGCACTCTAGCCTGGGCAACAAAGCAAGACTCTGTCTCAAAGAAAAAAAGACTTAAAAAGCATGTCATTCCAGGGGGCGTCATGAAGTTGCAAAACACTATAACCTATGTGAAGGATGTGGGCTTTGGAGAGCGTGTGCTTTATTGATGTAGCAAGTTAAATTTACTTAGTAGTTTACAGCTAGATGCAGTGGCTCACTCCTGTAATCCCAGCACTTTGGGAGGTCAAGATGGGAGGATCACATGAGGCCAGGAGTTTGACACCAGCCTAGGCAACACAGCAAGACCCCATGTTTATTTTTTAAAAATTAAGTTTACTGAATAATAAATTTACTTAATAATAGACAAATCTGATTGGGTGAGCAGTGGCCTAGTTTGAATTGATTTGGGAAGAACAAATCTAGATTTAACCCCAGCCAAAGATCAACCCATCTTCCATAACCCAAAAGCCTTAGGTATTCTTTTTCTTTGGGGCCTGCAACTGTGGAAAAATAGCAAAATAAATAGAGCTGCAACCCTAGAAAGCTATTTTTTTTTTTTTAATGAGAACGAGTTTTGCTCTTGTTGCCCAGGCTGGAGTGCAATGGCACTGCCTCGGCTCACCGCAACCTCTGCCTCCTGGGTTCAAGTGATTCTTCTGCCTCAGCCTCCCAAATAGCTGGGATTACAGTCATGTGCCACCACACCCAGCTAATTTTGTATTTTTACAAAATTAGAGACCGGGTTTCGCCATGTTGGCCAGGCTGGTCTTGAACTCTTGACCTCAGGTGATCTGCCTGCTTCAGCCTCCCAAAGTGCTGGGATTACAGGCATGAGCCACAATGCCTGGCCTGAGACTCTGTCTCAAAAAGAAAAAGACAAGATTGGCTCATGTGGAAGGTGCTTCTTTCAGGGCACTCAGGGTTACCGGTTGCAGGGCAGGGTGATCCCAAATGACAACACTGAAGGGCCAGGTTCTCACACTATTGGTTTCAGAGAGCCACTGAAGGTTTTTAAGCAGGGAGAGTTGGCAGCTGGTCTGAGCACAGTCACTCAAGGAAAATTACTCTGATGGTGTGAGGGGTATGCAGAGACAGGAAGCTTGCAGGTGACAGGGGCCAGGACTAGTGGTCATGAGATGGATAAGAAGGTTATGTAGGCTTTAAAAGCAAGTCACAAGGCTGGGAGCAGTGGCTTACACCTGTAATCCTACCACTCTGGCAGTTGGAGGCAGGAGGATCACTTGAGCTCAGGGGTTCGAGATCAGCCTGGACAACACAGCAAGACTGTCTCTTAAAAAAAAAAAAAAGCAAGACACCTTTATTACACCTCAATAAGCCTGTATACACACACACACACGACAGACTATAAATCATAGTTCTTGAAACAGGAATACAGGAGGCTTATGTGTTTCCATGGAAAAGGGTTTCTCTAAAACTAAAGAAGGGCCAGGCTTGGTGGCTCACGCCCGTAATCCCAGCACTTTGAGAGGCCAAGTCTTGACCTCATGGCCCCAAGTGATCCTGCCACCTCAGCCTCCTAAGTAGTTGGGACTACAGGCGCACACCACCACACCTGGTTAGTTTTAGTATTTTTCACAGGCATGGGGTTTCAACATGTTGGCTGGGCTGGTCTCAAACTCTTGACCTCAGGTGATCCACCCACCTTGGCCTCCCAAAGTGCCAGGGTTACAGGCATGATCCACTATTCCCAACCCATACGCCTTTTTCTAATGCTAGGTTGTAAATGCAAAAAGGAATTGTCCCAGGAAAGTAAGGAAAATGGTCCACTAAAACGAATGAATGAATGGAATAATGATCTCTTTTTAAAAAAAAAAATTATTTTTTGTAGAGATAGGGTCTCACTATGCTGCCCAGGCGGGTCTCAAATTCCTAGGCCCAAGCCATCCTCCTGCCTCAGCCTCCCAAAGTGCTGAGATTATAGGCATGAGCCCTCACACCCAGTCTGAGGGGGGCTCTCTAGAGGGCTTGGTTCATGGAACTGAAGAACTGCCTACTCATGGATCAGGCTATCTGGTCACCTCAGCTGACCCAAAGGACACTTTCTAGGGCCTCAGGGAAAAGGCTGACACTGGGCTGCTGGCTTGGGCATTGTCTTGTGACATTTTGTGTTTACGTGGCCTGTTGTAAAGTAAGGGTTTTTCTCATAAAGGTTTTTCTCAAGGATTCCCTTGGCATTGGTATTCCTCTGGCTTCTCCCCAAACTGCCCCAGCTCTGAGGGGTGCCACCCAGCTGTGGATGCCATGAGTCCCTGGCTAGTGGCCAGACTCCAGGCTTAGAACCTGAGAATCTTGGCAGTGGGGTAGGATTGTGAGGCCGCATTCTGTCCCCAGGGAGGCCTGGCTCTGCTCAGTTCCTCCAGCCTCCTAATGACCCAGTGACTCCTTCCCCATGGCTGTCTGCCTGGTCCCTCCATGTCAGTCACTGCCCCACCAGTGACTGCTTGGCTTCTGCTGGAGTTTAAGGGGGCTTTCCTGGCCCTGTACTCAGGCACCCCGCACTGTTCCTGGGTGTGTCCCTGAGGCCAGCCATGGCCTCCACAGTGCAAGCTGAAGGTAGGAGCCCCCAGAACAGATGAGGGAGGCAGCAGAGGGTTGACTGGGCCAGAGAGAGGATGGGGGGACCTGATGGGGAGGAGAAAGGATGAGGGAGAGGAGAGGGGGCCCTCCTGCTGCAGTGGCATCGGGAGGCCTTGGGGGCTCCTTCCCTCTGTCCCTTCACCATGGCAGCCTCTCTTCTTTGGAGGACCCCTACGACTGCTGCCCCCCAAGCCCACTTGTTCTGCAAAGCCAAGACTCCATGAATGGCATCTCCAAGCCTCAGTGTCTTCTTCACTCTGTGGCTTGAAGCAGAACCAAGTTCTAGGCACTGCTGGCAAAGTAAAATGACAGAGAGGAGAGACCCAGATCGTTGTAGGCCCTGAGAGCGTCCCCTAAACATCACCATGTGGGGATGGGTCCCGAAAGCTGGCCCCTTACTGAAGGAAGTGACCTCTCCATCTCATCTTGGGAATGATCATTTTTCTGCTTCATCCCAACCAAAGATGATGCCTGCTGGGTGTCACCAAGCTCAGAGCTGTGGTGACTGGGGACAAGTTTGCCTCAAGTTCCACTTCATTTCTCTCTACCATCGTAAATTATTTCAATTTAAAAATACAATTTCTATATATTTAGAGGGTACAAGTACAGATTTTTTCTTTTTTTTTTTTTTGTTTTTGAGACAGAGTCTCAGTCTGTCGCCCAAGGCTGGAGTGCAGTGGTGCAGTCCTGGCTCACTGCAACCTCCACCTGGGTTCATGTAGTTCTCCTGTGTCAGCCTCCAAGTAGCTGGGACTACAGGCACCTGCCACCATGCCCGGCTAATTTTTATATTTTTAGTGGAGACGGGTTTTCAGCATGTTGGCCAGGCTGGTCTCAAACTCTTGACCTCGTGATCTGCTCGCCTTGGCCTCCCAAGGTGATGGAATTACAGGCATGAGCCACCCACCACACCCAGCTTTTTTTTTTCTTTTTCTTTTTTCTTCTTTTTGAGATAGATTCTTGCTCTGCTGCCCAGGCTGGAGTTTAGTGGCACAATCATGGCTCACGGCAGCCTTGACCTCCCAGCCATAAAACACCTCAGCCTTCTGAGTAGCTGGGGACACAGGCGCACATCACCATGCTGGTTAATTTTTAAATCTTTTTTTTTTTTTTTTTTTTTTTTTTTTGATGGAGTCTTGCTCTGTCCCCAGGCTGGAGTGCAATGTCATGATCTTGGCTCACTGCAACCTCTGCCTCCCAGGTTCAAACAATTCCCCTGCCTCAGCCTCCTGAGTAGCTGGGACTAGAGGCTTGCAGCACCATCCCTGGCTAATTTTTTGTATTTTGGTAGAGACGGGATTTCACTATGGCCAGGATGGTCTCGATCTCCTGACCTCATGATCTGCCCACCTCGGCCTCCCAAAGTGCTGGGATTACAGTACATCTTTTTTTTTTGTAGAGATGGGGTCTTGCTGTGTTGCCCAGGCTGGTCTCAAACACCTGGGCTCAAGCGATCCCTCCTGCCTTGGCATCCCAAAGTGCTGGGATTACAGGCATAAGACATTGCAGCCAGCCACAAGGACAGATGCCTTACATACATGTGTGCATAGTGCTGAAGTCTGTGCTTTCAGTGCACCTGGCACCAGAATCATGAACATTGTACCCAACAGGTAATTTTCAATCCTCACCCCTCTCCCACCTTACCACCTTTTTGAGCATCCAGTGTCTATTCTTCCACTGTGTATGTTTGCGGGTACCCATCGTTTAGCTCCCACATGTAAGTGGGAACATGCCATCATAAGTTAAACCACAGCTAACAGATCCCATAGGGAAAGACCTTCTGTCAATCTGGATAACTTTTTTTTTTTTGAGACAGAATCTCGCTCTGTCACCCAGGCTGGAGTGCAGTGGTGTGACCTCAGCTCACTGAAACCTCCGCCTCTCGGGTTTAAGCAATTCTCCTGCCTCAGTATCCTGAGCAGCTGGGATTACAGGCACCCACCACGATGCCAGCTAATTTTTGCATTTTTAGTAGAGACGGGGTTTCACCATGTTGTCCAGACTGGTCTCAAACCCCTGACCTCAAGTGATCCACCTGCCCTCAGCCTCCCAAAGTGATGGAATGACAGGTGTGAGCCACCCACCACCCCTCACTGACAATCTGAATAACTTTCATTGTCATCTGATAGAGAACAGAAAAGTCACAGAGGTGCCTCATTTTCCCTGAAGGACACGTAACCCCCAAACTACTAAGTGAGATCCCAAAGAGCATCAGTCACCTCCACTGGCATCTTCCCTGCCATCTAGGCACTCTCGATTTATTTTTCTTTTTTCTTTATTTTTAAAAATAGAGATGGGGGCTAGGCATGGTGGCTCATGCCTGTAATCCCAGCTCTTTGGGAGGCCTAGGCGGGCAGATCATGAAGTCAGGAGTTCAAGACCAGCCTGGCCAACATGGTAAAATCCTGTCTCTACCAAAAATACAAAAATTAGCGAGGTGTGGTGGTGGATGCCTGTAATCTCAGCTACTCAGGAGGCTGAGGCAGGAGAATCACTTGAACCCAGAAGGCGGAGGTTGCAGTGAGCCGACATTGTGCCATTGCACTCCAGCCTGGGCAACAGTGAGACTCCATCTCCAAAAAAAAAAAAAAAAAAAAAAATAGAGATAGGATCTCACTATGTTGCCCAGGCTGGTCTTGAACTGCTGGGCTCAAGCAAACCTTCCACCTTAGCCTCCCAAAGTGCTGGGATCACGGGTATGAGACACTGTGCCTAGCTACTCTTGATTTTTTTAAAATAAGGAATATCCTGATAATGGTTTTGCTGTAAAAAGAAAAAAAATAAAATAATAAATAATAAATAAATATATAAAATGAGGAATAGCCTTAGGTAATGATCCAGACATATTTCTAGCCTGAAGAGGGGATGCCCTTTATGGTCTATGAACCAGAGCTTGAGTCTGGAGGTGGAAGGACCTAGGTTTGAATCCCTGCTTAGCAGTCAAATGATTATGGCCACATGACCTTGAGTTTAATTAAACATTTATTCAGCTCCTACTGTGTTTGAGGCATTGCAGATACAGAGATAAGACACTGTCCTGGCCCACAAGGGGCTCAGGGAACCAGCTCAATGGACAGCTAGGCTCTTTCCTCATCTGTAAATTGGAGATGATAATATCTGTCCATCATGGCTCTGGGGTTAATCGTGACGACAGAATATGGAAGTATGAACCACAGCACAGGACTCAACACAAAAGAGGAGAGTGGTACATGCTGCTGCTTTCTTCCCTGAAGTTCCATTTATTTATTTATTTAGAAACAGGGTCTTGCTCTGTGGCCCAGGCTGGAGTACACTGGTATGATCATAGCTCACTGCAGCCTCCACCTCCTGGGCTCAGGTGATGCTCTCATCTCAGCCTCCTAAGTAGCTGGGACTACAGGTACATGCCGCCATGCCTGGCTAAGTTTTTATCTTTGAGACAGAGTCTTGCTGTGTCACCCAGGCTGGAGGGCAGTGGTGTGATCTTGGCTCACTGCAACCTCTGCCCCCTGGGTTCATGCAGTTCTCCTGTTTGAGTCTCCCAAGTAGCTGGGATTAGAGGTGTCCACCACCATGCCTGGCTAATTTTTGTATTTTAGTGGAGATGGGGTTTCACCATGTTGGCCAGGCTGGTCTGGAACTCCAACCTGCTTCAGCCTCCCAAGGTGCATTACAGGTGTAAGCCACCATGCCCAGCCTGGTTTTTATTTTTTGTAGAGATCTTGTTGCCTAGGCTGGTCTTGAACTCCTGGGCACAAGTGTTTCTCCCTTCTTTGCCTCCCAAAGTGCTGGAATTACAGGCATGAGCCACTGTACCTGGCCTTGAAGTTGTATTTAGAAATGAGGACTCTGTCATTCTGGAAAGTGATGAAATAAAAATGCCCCCAAAGAATAGACATGATTATAATTCTGAAAGGATGCTTGAGGTCTCTGGTGCCCATCCCACAGGGAAGACATAGAACAGTCTGGATAAGAACCACTTGTTCTTTCAGTCACAACTCACTGTCCTCCACATCCAAATTTGGCTGAAGTTTTCTTGGATTCCCCCCCACCACTGTTGGAGACAGGTGCTTGATGCTGCAAAGAAAACAAAATCAGCACAGACAAAGGACCTCTCATCAAGGCAACTTTGCTTTCTGCTCGCCCCAAGAAATGCTCGCACTGAGCATCTGTTTCCAACAGCCATCAATAAAGAAGTCTTGGAAAAGCACCCTGTTCTGTTACTCTGAATATAGCAGAGATAAAAGGTATCCACTGAATTCTGTGTATGTTGCCAGAAATGTGTTGACATCTGCATTTTAGTCTGGAGGTATCAGTGCATCTATTAATCTTGCAACTGCCTCTCAGGATTTTGAGTACAGCAGCTTGGAAACTTATTTAGCCAGAAACTTGCTATTCCGAATTTGCGCTTTCATTAATTTTTTTTTTTTTTTAAGACAGAGTCCAGCTCTGTAGCCCAAGCTGGAGTGCAGTGGCCCTGTTTCTGCTCACTGCAACCTATGTCTCCCGTAATCAAGCCATTCTCCTGCCTCAGTCTCCTGAGTAGCTGGGATTACAGGTGCCTGCCACCATTCCCAGCTAATTTTTGTATTTTTAGTAGAGATGGGGTTTCACCAGGTTGGCCAGTCTGGTCTCAAACTCCTGACCTTAAGTGATCCACCCACTTTGGCTTCCCAAAGTGTTGAGATTACAGGCGCCTGTCTGCTTTCGTTAATTTTTAAAAATTTTTTTTTAGAGGTAGAGTCTCACTATGTTGCTCAGGCAGGTCTTGAACTCCTGGCCTCAAGCAATCCTCCTGCCTTGGCCTGCCAAAGTATCGGGATTACAGTCATGAGCCACCATATCTGGCCCAGAATTTGTTCTTTGTTCTTGCGGCACGTGCTTGAAAATGTGGATTATAGCCAGGCATGATAGCTCATGCCTGTAATCCCAGCACTTTGGGAAGCTGAGGCAGGTGGATCACCTGAGGTCAGGAGTTCAAGACCAGCCTGACCAACATAGAAAAACCCCATCTCTACTAAAAATAGAAAATTAGCTAGGCCTGGCGGCACATGCCTGTAATCCCAGCTGCTCGGGGGGCTGAGGAAGGAGAATCGCTTGAACCCAGGAGGTGGAGGTTGTGCCATTGACTCCAGCCTGGGCAATAAGAGCGAAACTTTGTCTCAAAACAAAACAAAAATGTGGATTACAAAGGAATGCTTTCTGTGTTTCATTGTGTGAGTTAAGTTTGTTCTACCAGGCAGATTTATGTAGTGAAGACCACCCTATTAGAGAATGAAGAGTGTAATATAGATTTAAATATGTAAATATGTACATAGAGGAAATATATATGTGTGTGTGTATATATATATATATATATGTATATACACACACAACCTGTGATATAATTTGTCATGTCACTCAGCAAGATAAATTTTTATCTGTGTCATGTAGAAACCTACATGCTTAAGTTACAAAATATTTAGAAATATTTGCCTAGTAAAATTGTAAGGTTTGCCACAGGCTAACCATAAAACTAGGGACTTAAAGTGTTTACCTAAGATAAACATTTAGCAAATATTCAGCAAATATTTGGCAAGGGCCTTCCCTGAGCCAGGCACTTGTAATTGGCTGCAGCCTTGGATTTTGAAATTATATTTGCTTCCCTTTTTTTTTTTCTTTTCGTTTTGGTCCCAATCCCAATCATGTGAGATACTTGCTGCTTCTGTGTGCCCAGAAGCTCACGTGGTGAGTTATCAGTGTTTCTCAAGAGCATTCAAGAAAGGGCATGATCCTGGTTTTGGTTTCCTCCACTGAAGGAGAGTCTGTGTTGACTGTCAAGGCTTTGGGAACAAGACATCTCCCTCGTCCCCCAGGCAGGAGCCAGCCCCTCCACTGTCCGGCCAGGTCTCCTTGCTGAGTGTCCCCAGTGAAAACATTCACACAGAGCAACAAAAATCACCTTTATTCATTTATATGGGGATGGCAGCACTAAAAAATAATTTTTAAATGTCTGCATGAGGCTGGGCGCGGCGAGTCACACCTGTAATCCCAGCACTTTGGGAAGGCTGATGTGAGCGGATCACCTGAGATCAGGACTTAGTTTGAGACCAGTCTGGCCAGCATGGTGAAACCCCATCTCTACTAAAAATACAAAAATTAGCTGGGTGTGGTGGTGCATGCCTGTGATCCCAGCTGCTGGGGAGGCTGAAGCAGCAGCAGAATCACTTGAAGCCGGAGGTGGAGACTGCAGTGAGCCAAGATCATGGTACTGCATTCCAGCCTGGGTGACAGAGTGAGACTCTCTCTCAAAAAAATAAAAATAAATGTCTGCATGATATGAAAGTGGATAAAAGGCCGAGTGTGGTGGCTCACTCCTGTAATCCCAGCACTTTGGAAGGCTGAGGTGGGAGGATCACTTGAGGTTAGGAATTCAAGACCAGCCTGGGCAACAGAGGGAGACCCTGTCTCAAAAAAATTAAAAAATTAGCCAGGTTAGGTGGTGGCACCTGTAGTCCCAGCTGCTCAAGGAGGCTGAGGTGGGAGTATCACTTGAGCCTGGGAGGTTGAGGTTGCAGTGAGCTATGACTGCACCACTGCACTCCAGCTGGGCAAGCAGAGCAAGACCCTGTCTCTAAAGAAACAAGAAAGAAACCCAAAAGTGGATACAGAGCAGAATTTCGGAGATCTGAAATGTATGCGTATTTATGTATTCCAAGTCTTTGATAGGAATGTATTTCTGTTAAAACCAGCAAGTGGCGGCGTGCTTTTCTTGTGTACTTGATGTGGAGACAATGTGGGGTGATCCTAGGATTAAGTGTGGTACATCTGGTGTTTGAAGATCCACCTCTACTGGATAGGAGAACTTGGAAACGTATGGAAGCTCTCTGTGTCTCAGTTTCCTTTTATTTATTTTTGAGACAGGGTCTCACTCTGTTTGCCCAGGCTGGAGTTTAATGGCATGATCTCGGTTCACTGCAAACTGCACCTCCTGGGTTCAAGTCATTCTTGTGCTTCAGCCTCCCAAGTAGCTGGGAATACAGGTGTGTGCCACTACTTTGTATTTTTAGTAGAGACGGGGTTTCACCATGTTGGCCAGACTGGTCTCAATCTCCTGACCTCAAGCGATCCACCTGCCTTGGCCTCCAGAAGTGCTGAGATTATAGGCATGAACCACCATCCCTGGCCCTTTTTTTCTTTAAAGACAGGGTCTTGCTATGCCACCCATGCTGAGGTGCAGTGGTGTGATCTCGGTTCACTGCAGCTTCTGCCTCCCAGGTTCAAGTGATTCTCGGGCCTCAGCCTCCTCAATAGCTGGGATTACAGGCATGAGCCACCACACCCAGATTTTTGTATTTTTAGTAGAGACAGGGTTTCCTTATGTTGGCCAGGCTGGTCTTGAACTCCTGGCCTCAAGTGATCTGCCTGCCTCGGTCTCCCAAAGTGCTGGGATTACAGGCGTGAGCCAGCTCACCCGGCTCTCAGTTTCCTCATCAAGCACCTGGGGGATGGGAATGCCACTTGCATGGAATGGTCCTGAGGATGAGCAGAGGTGCCAGGCACATAAAGAGCTGCGTACAGAGCCTGGCACATCCAAGTTCATCAGTACATAGCAGACAAGACGATTATTGGCCTCACTTTATTTTATTTTGTCAGCAGTGGTGCGATCATGACTCACTGCAGCCTCAAACTCCTGGGCTCAAGCGATCCTCCCGCTTCAGCCTCTTGGGTAGCTGGGACTACAGGCACACACCACCACATCCACCTAATTTTTAAATTATCTGTAAAGATGGGGGTCTTGCTATGATGCTTAGGTTGGTCTCAAACTCCCTCAGGTGACCCTCCCACCTTGGCCTCCAAAAGTGCTGGGATGATAGGTGTGAGCTACTGTGCCCCTCCCTAAAGACACTTTTTTTTCTTTTTTCCATTAGTCTCTTTTCACAAAGACACTTTTCTAATACTGAAATCTGATACTCACACTCCCCTGTTCAAACTCTATGCAGTTCACCAGTAAGCTCTTACAGGATGCTATCCCAACTCTAATGCTTGGCACTGCCTCCCCTAGCCAGCTCCACCTCTGCCTTCTAGAGACTCTCCAGGGCTCCGGCCACACCAAATGACAAGCCCTGGCATATAACGGGTTGCTGTGTATTCTTTGGGATTGCAGTTCACCCTGCCTGGAATGCTCTGCCCCTGGTCCCTGGGGCTGACTCTCCACTGGCCTTCCAAGCCAGGCTGTGGTCCTAGTACTCTCTAGGCATGCAGCCTCATTACCACCCTGTGTGTGGCACCTCTAACCCTCTCACCATACAAAGCTCCCTCCACCACAGTTACTGTCTGGCTCCCTGACTGCTACTTGTGTCCCTGTCATCCTCTTTGTCCCCCCCAGGGCTTGCACACAGAGCCTGGAACAGCAGTTCCATTTTCTTGCATGCTGCATGTTTGAAGGGGCAGGAACTGCTTTGTGTCTGAGAGCAGCACTAGTCAAAGCCATGTCGGGAAATCCCAAAGCCACACCCTAGAGTTCACAGACTTGGAGTTCCAAACCCAGGGGCATTGCTAGGGAAAAAACAACTATTAGAAGAGAAGGGAACCAGCAGCTGTGGATTTTGTGGGGTTTAACAGGAAATGCAGGCAAGCAGTGAAGGGACAATTAGACATGAAATTGAAGGGAAATGTGCCAGCTTTTGTTGATGTGATAGGAAAGGAGATCACTGGGCCTGCAGCTGCTACTCTTTAGCAGTTTGCAAGGCTGGGAGGAGAATGCAGGTGGCTCCAGGTGACCAGGGGTCAGGAGGGTTGACCTGAGCCACATCTCTTCATGGTTGATGAGGCACGAGGTTGCAACCCAGTATTCCCTGGGCAGGGGCTGTCACCTTATGGTTCCTGGACAGCTGCCCCCCAGGAGCGATGGCCTCCTCACTGCCTACCAGGACCTCTACTGGCTCCAAAGCCCTCGGCCACTCCTGGTCAGTCTCCACTCTTTTTTTTTTTTTTTTTTTTGAGTTGGAGTCTCGCTCTGTTGCTCAGGCTGGAGTGCAATGGCACGATCTCGGCTCACTGCAACCTCTGCCTCCTGGGTTCAAGAGATTCTCCTGTCTCAGCCTCCAGAGTAGCTGGGATTACAGGCACCCACCACCTTGCCTGGCTAATTTTTGTATTTTTAGTAGAGATGGGATTTCTCCATGTTGGCCAAGCTGTCTTGAACTCCTGACCTCAGGTGATCCGCTTGCCTCAGCCTCCCAAAGTGCTAGGATTACAGATACGACCCACTGTGCCTGGCCTAATTTTTGTATTTTTAGTAGAGACAGGGTTTCCCCATGTTGGCCAGGCTGGTCTCGAACTCCTGACCTCAAGTGGTCCATGCACCTCAGCCTCCTAAAGTGCTGGGATTACAGGTGTAAGCCACTGCGCCGGGCCCAGTCTCCAATCTTAATCTGGCTGTCCGTTAGTGCCAGGGGCCACCGTCAGTCCCCTAATGTACCTGGACCACCCTTCAGTTCCTCTTTTGAGGATTGTGGGGGCGATTACTAGCACAGGAGGTAAAAGATCGATGGGAATGGGCTTCGAAGAGCTGGACTCTTGCGATAAAGAAATATGATGATCAGGTGGGCATGATGGCTCAGGCTATAATCCCAGCAATTTGGGAGGCTGAGGCGGGAGGATCACTTGAGCCCAGGAGTTTGAGACCAGCCTGGGAAACATAGCAACACCCTATTTCTACAAAAAATAAAATTAGCCAGGCACTGTGGTGTGTACCTGTAGTCCCAGCTACTCAGGAGGCTGGGGTAGGAGGATCTCTTGAGCCCAGGAGGTTGAGGCTGCAGTGAGCTAGCAGTGCGTCACTGCACTCCAGCTTGGGCAACAGAGTGAGACTCTGTTTCCAAAATATATATATACACATATATATGTACACATATGTATAATGATCCCTTATTAAATAAAATGATCCCTTATTAAATGTAATGATCTCTTATTTAAAAAAAAAAAAAATGAGGCCGGGTGCAGTGGCTCACACCTGTAATCCCAGCATTTTGGGAAGCTGAGGCAAAAGTATTGCTTGAAGCCAGGAGTTTGAGACTGGCTTGGGCCAGATAACAAGATCCCATACAAAAATTTTTTTAAATTAGCTGGGCATGGTGGTGTGCGCCTGTGGTGCCAGCTACAGAGGAGGCTGAGATTGGAGGATGGTTTGAGCTCAGGAGGTCGAGGCTGCATTGAACAATGATTGTGTTACTGCACTGTCCCTGGGTGACAGAGCAAAATAGCCCCCTCCGCAACCCCCTTACAAAAATTTTTTTTAAAAATTAAAAAGGCGCGGTTCGAGAAGAGCTGTAGTAGTCCCAGAGCTACAATACAGGTGAGAGCAAAATGCAGGTGAGAAAACTAGAGACAGAAAACAGTAACTGCTACAGGTGCCCGTGAAAAGGTGCAGAGGCGCTACGGACGGAAGGAATCCTAAACGTTCCAATCGTTCGTTTTAAAGTTGTCCTGGCAAACCCGTGAAGCCAGGTATGAGGAAATGTTTCAACGAGGGCGCCTGACGCGGTCCCAGAGGCCAGACAACACCCAGGTTTAGATGCGGGCTCCAACCCACACCTGCCACGGCCAAACCCCGCCCCCTTCTGAGCCCGGTCCTGTGTTGGCCTCCAGGGGTAAGCAAAGCACCTGGCTGGGCTGCCTGAAGATTAGGGAAACTGAGGACACGCGGCAGGTGCCCAATATTTAGGATTTTGTCCCCAGACGGGGAAGTTATTTGTAAGCACTGTCCACGACCCCTGTAAAGCGCCTAATTGTCTTTAAAAAAAGGCAAACCGAGGGAATGCGCTGCAGCTGAGCACCTCGCAGGCCGCAGCTGGGATGCACGCCCGGGTGTGCCCTTTGCACCGCTGGGAGCGCCGGCGATCGCGAGGGCAGAGGGCTGGGGTTGGGGCGGCCGGGGACCCACCCGGCCCCGCCC
The DNA here is from genome assembly GCA_963574635.1 of Cheracebus regulus. Lineage (NCBI taxonomy): Eukaryota > Metazoa > Chordata > Mammalia > Primates > Pitheciidae > Cheracebus > Cheracebus regulus. The sequence goes on from CAUYQU010079818.1 coordinate 34,940, forward strand.
CCTCCCAGGCCCCGCCCCCTTCCAAAGGTTGGGGAACCTCTGTCGGCCTCGGAGATCTGAGCGTAGGGGTAGATGGGGGTACATCCCCAGGCTCTAAAGGTCACTGCCCTATAGGGCTTCTCTGGGTCGTGGTGGGGGTGGGGTCTCCCCTCCTCTGTAGGTCTGAGAGCCGCGGCGACGGCGCGGCGGGGCGGAGCGCAGAGGCGCAGCTGAACAGATGGCCTGTGGGGGTGCGGCCACTTTAAGATGCCCCGCCGGCCCCGCCCCTACGCCCCGCCGGCCCCGCCCCTACGCCCCGCCTCCCGTCACCCACGTGACCCCGGTCTTGTGACTGGGTCCGGGAGGGCGGGGGAAGCTCGCGGCGCGCGCCCGCCCCGCCCCGCCCCGCCCCGCGTCTGCCTCAGAGGGGCCCGAGCCGCCCGGTACGCCGCGTCTGCTGCCGCCGCGTCCCCCGCCGGGGCCGACCGAGCCGAGCCGGGCCGGAGCGGCGGGCGCGGCCGGGCCGCCATGGACCACAAGCCCCTGCTGCAGGAGCGGCCACCCGCCTACAACCTGGAGGCCGGTCAGGGCGACTACGCGTGCAGCCCGCACGGCTACGGCGCCATCCCCGCCGCGCCCCCGCCGCCGCCCTATCCCTACCTCGTCACAGGTGGGCCCGGAACCAACTTTCCCCGCCGGTCGCTTCCGAGGGGTGCAGGCCTGGGCAGGGGACGCGGGTCCAGAGGCCCGTGGGGCCCGCCTGAGGGTCCTTCCTGGAGCTGGGGGGTCCCCGGGCGGGCTTCGGGACCCTGCGCTGCCAAGGGTCTCGTCCTCCGGCCCATGGTACCCGGCGAGGCCGGATTCCTGCCCCAGATGAACTTTGAGTCACGAGGCGCTCGCTGTTGGCAGATTAGCTCCGAATCAGGCCCGCGGTGGCCGTCCCGAGGGTGGAAAGGACCGAGGGCTTTTTTAGGGGGGTGGAGGTGGGGGTACAGGAAGAGTAGTCCCTGTCGCGGTCGGATCTCTCCTCCCTGCCCCCTAATGACCTGCCTTCCCGCCCACAGGGATACCCACCCACCACCCCAGGGTTTACAACATCCACAGCCGGACCGTCACCCGGTACCCTGCCAACTCCATCGTGGTCGTGGGAGGCTGTCCCGTCTGCAGGTGAGTGGGTCTGCAGCCTGGGGACTGGCCCTGGAAGCGCTGAGGACCCCCGCCCTACCCCCCAGGACCTCACAAAGTCAGCTGTGCTTGTGGGAGTGGGTGCAGCTTGACTTGGATCTTAACCAGAGTCCTTAATGGGAGGGATGGACAGGGTGCCCGTGTGTGGTGTGCGAGGGCGTGGGTCAAGTCACTCTCGGCTCTGAACACATTTTGTGGGGGTAAAAAAAAGGGGTGGGTTCTTTTTCCTAGGGAGGTGAATGCATTGTGGGCATCGCACCCCAAGCGATTGGGATGTAGGAATGGTAACGGGACTCGTGGTCTTTCCGTTTTTGTTCGGGGACTTGCAAGGAATCCGGTGTCTGCATTTTCATCCAATTTCCGAAAGTTTACTCTGCAGTTGATTGTCGAAGGTAGTGGAAGGTTTCGTTTTCCCGGAAGGGGCATTTGGATTAAGTGCACCAGCAGGAGAGACCTCAGTGGGAGAAGCAACGACTGTAAGAGCTGCTTTATCCAAAGCTGGCTTGAAACACTCTTCCATGAGCTGGACCCGGATGGAAGCCCCGTGGTTGTTTGAGGCAGGAGTGATTTTTTTCATATCATCACATTGGAACGGCACACACTTTCTGGTTTTCATAGGGCCCCGAGGTGCGGCTAGAGGCTTGTTTTGTGGAGGTTTTGAGGATTCAAATTTAAAGAAGGATTAATTAAATATACCCCTTGGCAGCTGGGGTGTTCACATTGCTTCGAAAGTCAGGGCAGAATTGGCAGGGACAGGGTTTTTAGCCTGTGTCTGAGAGGAGGAAGTTGAAGCCTCTGAGATGGAATTAAGAAACCCTGGTTTGGACTTAGACTTGATTTCAAAAGTGTATGTGTAAGGCCTACAGCGGAATCATGGGGAAGTGAGTGATTTCACAGCCATAGCCGGTGACTTCCTGGGAATTGGGAGGGCATCCCAGAGGTGGGGACAAGAGGCTGGGACCCCAGGGGCAGGTTGTGGCTGCTTGCCCGCACGGGGACCCCGTGACAAACCCTAACTGGGACATCAGTTTGACACAGTTGGCCACCACCCAGCAGAAACATTGGCCTTTGGAGTGGAGGTGGAGTGAGGGCAGGGTGGGGCACTGGCTGCCTCCGGGCCAGTTCTCTCTGGGAGCCGCACCATGTCGAGGGGCCGGCAGAGCTGTGTGGGTGTGAAGGGACTCAGACATGGAGGAGCAGAGGGTCCGTGCCCTGCCATCGCAGTGTCCAGCCTGCTGGAGTAGCTGGGTTCCAGCCCTGGTCCTGCCAGGAACGGCGGGGCCTGTTTCCCCGCCTGGGACATGGTGGTGTCTCTGAAGCTCTTTTCTGCCCAAGCCCCTGAACTTGGAGAGGTGGGAGACCAGCGGCAGTGAAGGATGGCCCAGATATCCCAGGGCCTGGGGGCGCCCAGGTGGCTGTGCAGTTGCTGTCGGGATGGGGGCGCTGGCTCTGCCACTTCCCTTTCCCTAAGTGGGAGTTATGTTCTTGTGGAGGCCTGTGGCTTCTGCTGACCCCCGGCAGTGCTCCCCAGTTATGCAGAACCTGGAGCTGGGTCAGGCTGTGCTCTGCTCTGCTGAGGAGGATCTTGGACTCGGTCCCCAGAGGCTGCAGGAGTAGGGTCCTCGGTTACTTGATCACTGTGTTCTCTGCCCCTGGGCAGCTGCAGCAGGCAGGGAAGAGGCCAGGTCTTCTCTGGACAAGGTTGGGGTCAGAGGACTTAGTCCTTTAAGTTGGGATCAGAACACTCTCTGATCCTCTGGGTACCCCCTTGGGTTGGTAGCCAGGCCCTCCCAGCACACGCATCCTTGCCCTCTGCCTGTGGTGCCCTGGATGCTGTAGAGTGGTCCTGGCTCCCTGAGGTGTTTCTGTGCCTTTGCAGCAGCATAGGGCATGGGATGGGCACCTGTGTGCCCTACAGCAGCCAGGGGGCGAGCAGGGAGCTGGGTTCTCTGCTGCTGGCATGGAGAGAGGGGTGTGTGGTCTCTCGGTCTCTCCTCTCTTCGAGGAGAGTGGAGATGGTTCCCTGAACACATGCACGTCTCAGGGCCAGGAGACAGGACACTGCTTACATGACCTCACTTCCTCCTGCCCCAGGTCCAGACTGCTGGGCTCTGTCCCCCTCCCTGCCTGGTGGCATGGCAGGAATTTGCCCAAGTCACACGTTTGTTAGTTCCTCTGAGTGAGGCTTGGCCAGAGAAGCCCATGTCCCTTGTGGCTCTGCTGCCCTGGCCAGGCCTCTGCTGAAGCTCCCTCACTCTGTCTGCCCCTTTTAGCCGTTTACGAGGAAGCATTTCCGCAGCCCGGCAGCGGATACATCCCTGCTCCTCCCACCCTCCTCCTTCACCTCTGCCCTGCCCTGCCGGAGGACTGGGCTGCTCTGAAGCCGGGTTCTCCCTTGCCCAGGGAGGCCAGTCTTTGCTCGCCTGGGGGTGTGGCTGTCCCTAGGTGCAGGATGAGGTGGCTGCGCTGGGGGGCTCCCGTGGGCTGGGGCGGAGTCTGGGGCCCTGAAGGTTGGGGAGGCAGGAGTGGGGAAGGCCAAGGCAGCGCTGGCTCCCGTGAGTACTGGCTTGGCTGTCATCAGGTATTTAGTTTCTGGGTTGACCAGAGAGAGAGGAGATCCTGTAAAGTGGAGGGTCTCAGAAACCGAGGAGAAGGGAAAGGAACAGCTGTAGAGGGCAGATGGTTCCCAGAGGTCCGAGGTGTGGCTCAGTGGCCAGTGTTGAGGCTGCTGAGGCCCTTGAGGGGCAGAGGAGGGCTGTGGAGGGCACAGGCAGTGGGGGAGACTGTGGAGTCTGGGAAGGGCTTAAGGGGAAGGAGCCTGTGACAGCCTTGGGCTTCCTGATGATGATTGTGGAGGGGCTGCTCCCTCCTGCCACCTGTGACCTGAAGCCAGTTGGTTGAAGAAGTGGCTGAGTTGGCTGGAATGGCCTGCCCATATGCATAGCCTGTGGGCTGTCCCTGACCTGACTGTCCTGGCCTGAGGTGTGGGGGCATTACTTGGCCCTAGGCTGCTTGCTGGGCAGGGCTTTGGACCTTGGGGCCCAGGTGTGGCCTCCAAGGCCTCTGGAGTCCCTGACCTTGGGCTCAGACCCCAGCTGCAGGCCAGATGGCACCGCTGGGGTGGGTGTGGTGGCAGGCAGAGTCTCCAGGCACCTGCCCAGGCCTTTCTTCCGCAGGGGAGGCTGGGGCTGGCCCTGGCCATTGGGTTTGTTGGGAATGGCCTTGGGAGGTCTTGGTGAACTCTCCCAAAGTGTGGCAGCTCCCCTTCGAGAGCTGCTTTGAGGCCACCTCACCCTGCCCTGCATGTGGCTTCAAGTGCACAGCCCTCTGAGGAAGCCCTGTGTCCCCTTTTCCTGGCGAGCCCTGGTCTTCCAGCAGGGTGGTGGTCTAGGGTTGCTCCTGGGCCTAGATGGTTCCATGAGGCCACTGTGGGCTCAGAGGGCAGCTCGGTGCCCTGGGGCCAGCCCCCTGTGGCACTGTCTTTGGGGCCTGCAGGTTGGGTGTCCATGACTCCGGAGCCCATCTGGGTTCAGATCCCAGCCATGCCCTTCCCGGCTGGGAGGCCCTAGACACACCCTGGCTTCAGCCTCCAGTAAAGTGCCTGTGGGGAAACAGGGAGGGGCAAGGATGGCCCTTTCCCCTGGCAGCTTAGAGCCCTGCTCCCAGCCCTCTCTGTCCCTGGTGAGGCGGGAGCCCCTTGGGCTCCACTGCGATGGCAGCGGGGCAATTGGCCACTTTCCCTGCAAGGCTGGAGTCGCCTTAAGGGAGTGCTCTCGGAATTAGTCAGTTCCCTAATTTCGCCAGTGGCCATGGCCCGGCCTGCCTATTGCGCAAGAGTGGGGGAGGGGCAGCTAGAGGGAGCAGGTCAGGACGGAGCGGTTGAAAGGGTTGAAACCCACCCAGCCAACCCAGGTGGGCTCTTCTGGGTTTAGAAGGGAAGAGAACTCGAGGCTGGTGGGGACAGCAGCTGTTCTGGGGCAGGGGTTCCCCATCTCCCCTCCAGGCACTGGGGATGGGCCTGCCCTGCAGCTTGGGGAGTCTTGGTCTAGAAGCTGGATTGTGTTTCTTAGTTCAGAAGATTTGGGGTTTTAGAAAACTAAATGATGCCAACATTCCTTTTGAGGTCTACGGCAGTACTGCAGTTAAAACATTAATATTTCTGCAGCAAGACATGAATATTCAGATAAAGTAGGATAAATGACACTATAAATAGCCACACACCAGTGCAGGTCACATGTTGCTGCCAGGTGAGTTTGCTGTCAAGTGACAGCTAGTTCTGCCTTCAGCGCCTCTTGGCGTTTGAAGTTGTGCGTAGGGCTGTGGAATACTGGGGGTAGGGTATGCTGCCCACCCTCGGGCTGACCCCGGAACCAGAGGTGAAGGCAGAGCTCTCCTGGTCAGCCCTCGAGCCTTCAAAGCCCTTTCAGAACCCTCAGGCCCAAGTGCTTGTTCTCCCAGGCAGGGGTTCTGGGGTCTGGATCACGGCCTCCTGTTGCTGGTGGAGGCCTGAGCCTCCTGGGGTGACTGGATCTGTCCAGCTGCCGGGCGGCACTGAAGGGACAGCCTTGCTCTCCCCAGAGACCCAGTGGCCTTGGCCCTCTTGCCCTCTTTAAGCAGCGTGGAGGTGGGTGGGAGGGCGGGGCTTGAGTGGACCTGGGATGGGGAGGCTGCCCTAGGAGGTGCCAGAGTGGGTTCCCTGACCAAGTGGCCCAGCCCCGTGCTCTGGCTGAGGATGTGATGGGTCTGGACAGAAACTCCATCGGTTAGAAGGAGGGTGTTCCCCTGTGCTTGGGAGGCTGTGGGGTCAGCACGTTAGATTTGGCCATTGTGCTGCTTGCAGCCTTGGTGGGCAGGGCTGGCGCTGCTGGTAATCCTAGTGCTTAGGTGGGCCGGTGCCCTGGCCCGTGGCAGTGGGAATCCAGCGAGAGTGAGCAGCCTTCCTGCACTTGCTCAGCTCTGACAGTGTAGGTGGGTTTTGGGGTCTGGATGGAGAACTAGGGAGGAGGCAGGAGAGTGCAGCTGCCCTTGGACTCCTGCCCCAGCGGAGAGTAGCAGCCACAGGTGGGAGGCTGGTGTGGTGGGGTCACCAGGCAGCACCACCCCTGCCTCACCCCTGCCCATCCTACCATCACATCCGGATGCCTCTGCTGCGCCCCATGGGCAGGCTCCAGCCCGGGGTACCCACCCACACCCCTTTGCCCAGCCTCCTCCCAGGCACATCTGGGCCTTTGAGCGGGCAGTCAGCTCTGCCCACAACTTTGCCCACAGCCCTACCCCTCAGCAGCTTTGGTCCTGAGGCGAGGTGCTCAGATGGTCACTGATTGGGCCAGCTGAGGGGGTGTGGGTGACACTCACTGGGGACCACTCCAGGGGAATGGGCTTCTCCCATGGAAGGATTTCTCAGCCCGTTCACCCTCCTGTCTGCTTTTTCATGGGACATTTTCTAACCAGAACATAAAGCTAGTGTGTTTCTTGGGGTCTGAACTGTAGATGCCAGGAAGAAACAGGAAAAGGAAGCCCAGATGCTCCCTTGAGAGGCCACCGGCCACTGGCTCCCCCCAGCTCCGCAGAGCCTGCCGTGGCCATCTGCATGTGTGGGGACACAGCTGTGCTCTGCCTTCCTGAGGCTCCCCCACTGCGGCAGTGTGGTCTTGAGAGCTGCAGCAGCTGGGGCTTCTGCCCACCTGACACCTGGGGTAGAGGGTCCTGGGGCCAGGCAGGGTGTGCTGCCCTTGACAGGGCTGGGCGGAGGTGTCCTGCCCAGTCTGGACTGGTGGGGGCAGCCTTAGGCAATGCTGAATAAGTGTAGTGGCCTGATGACCTTGTTGTGCTTAGATAGGGGACACTTTTTTAAAAGTCCACACAAGAAATGGAAACTTTGCTGACAGACTCGCGTCTTCTGATGGGCTTTGCCTTGGAGCAGGGCTTCCTGGTGTGCTCTGGAGCCCAGCCCAGCCCCTCCACACAGACATGTGGCATCGTATGAGTTTTTGAAACAGTGGGTACAGGAGCGCTGCAGGACTTCTCAGAGCCTTTCGAGAACTAATGGGCATAGGGACTGTCTAGGAGACGAGGAGAAAAGTTTCCCAAAATCGGTTGAACAAAGAATCCCCCTTTTCCAAATGCACACCACTGTGTCTGGGTAATTTTAAATTTTTATAGAGATGGGGGACGGTCTCACTTTGTTGCCCAGGCTGGTCTTGAACTGCTGGCTTTAAGCAATCTGCCTCAGCCTCCCGAAGTCCTGCCATTGTGGGAGTGAACCCCCAGCCTGACCCCCTTGGAGACTGCTGAACAGAGCTGCCCAAGTAGGTTGGAGGGAGGCAGTGGGCAGAAAGTTTGACTTTTTCTTTAAGCAGTGGAAAGCCCGACTTCAGAATATCCTGGTTTATTTTCCCATACTCCCTGGAGAGGCAGGGAACAGGTTCTGTGGGTGGGGTTTCGGGTCCCCAGCCTGCCTTGCCGAGCAGGGGCGGGGGCAGCAGCCCTCCTGAGTCTGGACTCCCAGGAAGCAGCTTGGAAACATTCAGGGTGCTGGAATGGGAGTAGGGTCCCCTGGGTGGCCAAGTTTTCTCCCCTTAGCAAGGCACTGCTGGTCACTGACACTTCCTTGTCGTAGCAGGGGACCGTGCCAACCTTGCTGTAGGCTCCCCTTCCCCAAAGCCCCAGCTCCCATCACCTGTCAGATACCCCCACCCCCGCTGAGTTCTTCTTTCCACTTACCCCAGTACTGGCTGGGTGGGGGAATTTGGGGGCCCAGGAGGCCCAGAAGGCGCTTGTTGAGGTCTGCCTGTCTGGTGAGAATGAAGCTTTTCTCATTTGGCCTGAGCTGGCTAGTGTGGTCTTTATTTTAATTTCAGCTGTGTCCAGAATTTTCCAGAAATAGCCTGAGGAGCTGAGCTGAGCACACAGCTCCTGGCTTCCTACCTTTGGGGCCTCTGAAACTGACACTTAGGTTTGATGATTTCAGGTCATTGAACCTGTGCTCACAGGTGCAGGATTTGGGAGATGGCCTGCAGGTGTCTTAGTTTAGTCTGTTAACAGACATTAAACTTCGTTGAAGAGTTGGCTTTGAGATCACATTTCTCAAAATAAGTGGCCTTCAGACATTGTGTGAACATGGCCGACTATGATCTCCCGTTAACCCACCCCCACTACCAAAGGAACAGAAACCGAAGAAAACCCTGAACCTGACTGGATCCCAAGCTGCTGGTTGCTCCTTTTCTAAGAGCAGATGTGTGGTGGCTTGTGGCACTGAAATGATCTTGCCTCTCAAGGTTTTACTTTTTTTTTTTTAAGACAGAGTCTTGCTCTGTAGCCCAGTCTGGAGTGCACTGGCTCTGTCTCGGCTCACTGCAACCTCCGCCTCCTGGATTCAAGCAATTCTCATGCCTCAGCCTCCCAAGTAGCCGGGACTACAGGCTTGTGCCACCATACCTGGCTAATTTTTAGTAGAGATGGGATTTTACTATGTTGGCCAGGCTGGTCTCAGACTCCTGACCTCAAGTGATGTGTCTACCTCAGCCTCCCAAAGTGCTGGGATTACAGGCGTGAACCACCATGTGCCTGGCCTTGCCTCTCAAGGTTAACTGATGAGAGCTTTCAACTGTTTTCTTTTTCCTCCTTTTTTCTGAATGTTACATGTAGTGATTAAATAGCAGCTATGGCCATTCCATGAATGGGCACATGTAGACTGTTGGGGCTCTCCAGGCCAGTGGACTGGGTGGGGGGAGTGAGCAGGGGCTGTATTTTCAGGTAGATGGTCACTGTCACTCACTAGTGGTCCCCGTTTCCTTCATGGCCACTGGTCGGTCCTTGAGTGTAAGGCTGGGAGGGTGAGGGTTCCGGCGCCCGCCTGGGTCCTGACCGCACTGCTCTCTGCTGCAGGGTCGGGGTGCTGGAGGACTGCTTCACCTTCCTGGGCATCTTCCTGGCCATCATTCTGTTTCCCTTTGGGTTCATCTGCTGTTTCGCCTTGAGGAAGCGAAGATGCCCCAACTGCGGAGCCACCTTCGCTTAAAGGGAACACCGCCCGGCTTTCCTACACCCAGCTCTCTTTTTCTAATGTAAATGTCGTGTACAGTAGTTTTATTTGATTCAGCTTCAGGACTGTTTTGTAAAGCGCGGTGGGACCGGTGTGGCGCACGCCAGCTGCAGTTTCCTGAGCGCAGAGAAGCAGAGCTGCTGCTCCCACCAAGGCTCATGACAACTCAGTAAAGCACTGCTTTCATTTTTTGCAGTCTTCAATTTGAGAAAGGTGAGAAATAATGTTTTCAATAAATGAGATTCATACCATTGTTGACCTGGTGCTGCCTACTCCGTGATTTCAAACACCCAGGAAAGACTGGAGTGATGCCTGCATCGCTGCCTTAGCGGTCCCCAGGCCGGTCATGACCACCTTGTATTCCTCCATAGGCACTTACAGCTCAAGAAAGTATGCTTGTTTTCAACTTCTTTATTATTAAAATTAAACATAACCCCTTGACATTTACAGAGCAGGTATCTCGATGCCAAGGACAAGGCCATCCCCTTGGTTCTGGTCTGTGAGGTGGAACCTGGGGCTGCATCTGACACCGCCCAGGCCCCATTCTCCTACCCTGTAACAAAACGGAAACATCCCCAAGGTAGGGCACCCACACCCCGGCAGTTCCCCACGGCTGCAAATGGGGCTCCCTGAGCCCTGCTCTGACGTCTGGCCACGGAGGTCTTGTGGACTGAATTCTCATGTGGCCACAGCTCCTTCTGTAGAACAGACCTGGCAGGTAACACAGTTCATGGTGCTTGTAGTCCTCCATGGGGGTGGGGGGGCCTGGTTTGTCCTCCCAAGAGAGGCAAATGGTGACACTGCTCTACCTGGCTGGAAGGAGCCTGAAGCGTGGCCCATGTCCACTGGCTTACCCGCATGTGACCAGTTTCCACCTCACAGGAAAACAGTACATTATGGCAAGGCCAGAGGAGAGGTGATAAGCCCCAGCGCCCCCGACACACACCGTGAGCAGCCAGGCTGGTAATCATCTGTCACCCAGGCTAAAGTGCAGCGGTGTGATCTCAGCTCACCGTAACCTCCGCCTCCTGGGTTCAAGCGATTCTCCTGCCTCAGCCTCCCGTGTAGCTGGGATCAAAGGTGTCTGCCACCACACCCAGCTAATTTTTCTATTTTTAGGAGAGACTCCTGACTTCAGGTGATTCTCTCACCTTAGCCTCACAAAGTGCTGAGATTCCCATCCCGGGGCTGGGCTGGGAATTTAACCATGATGCTCCACTCCAAAATAGGTCCAGATCCTTGGCAGCCAGAGGTGAATTCCAGCTCAGGGCAGCCACCGCTGAGTCCTCACATCCACGCCGCAGGGCCGGGTTCCGAGTGCGTCATGGCTGCTGGGCTGAAAACCCGCCCTCTCCAGGCACCAGAGGTCACGTGGGCTTTATGCACATCCTTTGAGAGTCCGACCTGACTGAAACGTGGAGAAACCGGGACCCCGAAAAGTTTGTGTGTATTGATAACGGATGCAGCTTTGGCCAACTAGCTGAGTGAGAACACAGGAGCTGTGACTCCAACGCTCAGGCCTGTGTGCTGGATGGGCTGTGTGGCGAATCCAGCCGGTGACTCTTAACTACCGAGAAAAGGAGCTCTGGGAGGGGATTTCGTCAAGTACGACAGGTGGCTGTGATAAGGGCAGGCAAAATGTCTTAGCACTCTACAGCTCTGTCGGGGTGTCGGAGGGAGCAGGGTTTCTCCATCTCCGGAAGCTCCACATTTCATTAAAGTTTAAAAATTTTTAGTTAAAAAATTACAGGTATATAGTAGTATTTTCATAATTTATATTGCTTAAAATTATGATTTGCATGCTAAGATGCAAACCTATGTGATATTTTCTTTAGACATAATGCTACTAAGAGCACATACTTTATAAAACTAGTCTCATTTGCGTCACATGGAGAAAGCCAGTCATGAAAGCATAGACTATCCCTTATTCTGGCTTTATTAAGGAAAAAAATTCATTAAAAAAATACAGTAAAGATTGAAACCATGTTCACTGCTTCTTGAACAGAATCAGAAGAAAGTATTTTAAATGACTGAGTTGGTCATTAGACTATTACTCATTTATCTTGAAGGCAGAAACGTGTCAACCCAACTATGTGAAACAGAAGCATGATTTGCTCAGGCAGGCAACATTGGAGTCAGGCCCCTCCGCTGTGGCAGACAGGACGCGCCCATCATTCCGAAAGGGCGAACAGGAGGCCCAGGAGAGTCCTTGGCTGTCCTCTCATCGAATGATGGGTGCTGAGCGATCATTCGTCACGGTCGGGCGGAGCTTCACAGTGGCAAAGGGGTTTTCTCCGCTGCAGGGGATAAGAAGAATCTTTCAGAACTTCCGCTCCATGAGGGAAATTGGATTTTTTGTTGAGATGGAATCTCACTCTGTCACCCAGGCTGGAGTGCAGTGGTGCGATCTTGGCTCACTGCAACCTCTGTCCCGGGTTCAAGCGATTCTCCTGCCTCAGCTTCCCCAGTAGCTGGGACTACAGGCGCCTGCCACTATACCTGGCTAATTTTTGTATTTTTAGTAGAGATGTGATTTCGCCATGTTGGCCAGGCTGGTCTCAAACTCCTGACCTTGTGATCTGCCTGCCTCAGCCTCCCAAAGTGCTGGGATTACAGGCGTGAGCCACCGCGCCTGGCCTAAATTAGATTTTAACAGCGCTAATAACCCATTCTTGCTCTGTGAGACTGTCTGCTGACCACCTGCCCAGCTTATACAGGTCCCAGCAGTGTTTTCTGAGCATGAAAGTTTTGTTCAGTGCTGATTCCTACACTACACCGGCCGCTGCAGAACGAGCCCAGGTTTTAAAGGTTCTGGACGTCGGTGCCCACACCTCTTTAGCCCTGCATTGCGGGTGATGTGGGGGCCACTCTGGGGTGGGCAGGCCCTGTTCCCAGGGTGGCCTAAAGCAGGTGGTGAAGGCAGCAGGGGGCCACGGGCCCCCACGGCCCCACAGGGCAAGGCCTTTCTCAGGCTGAGCATCCTGGCCTGGGCACCAAAGGCCTTCTGGGGGACACTACAGGGAAGAGCAAAGTCACATGCTGAGGCTCACGTAGGAAGCCACACCTACCTGAGAAAAGGTGGCTTCGCAGTCCCGTTGGCATCGTTCTGTGAGAAAGATAAAGAAGTTTATGGAGGGCTTGGAATTGGTCTTTTTAAAATTATTTTAGGTAGAGGTGGGGATTTGCTATGTTGCCCAGGCTGGTCTCAATCTCCTGAGCTCAAGTGATCCTTCCACCTTGACTTCCTAATGTGCTGGGACTACAGGTGTGAACCACTGCGACCGGCCTGTATTGGAGATTTTTAATAAAACCTGAAGGTAAAGACATCTAAAACATGAGGGATGTTTAAAAGCGCCCCGACCCGATATGGGAGACTGTCTACATTCACTTGAAAGAATAAGGCAAGAACAGAAAATGCTCAGTAGGGCAGTAAGGGTCCTCCCAGGTGTGACAGCATGGCGCTGCTCGCATGGGTCACCTGTGATGTCGGGAGCTCACATGTGAACGAGCCGTCTGCTAAACTTGGAAAGTTTCACATATTGAAGCTTGAGCAACAGAGCCGCGTCACAGAAGAAAACGTTTGTGCCAAACAGGACACCTCAGACTCGGGGGAAATGGAGATCCCGCAGGTCCTCAGCCCCGGTCTTTCGAGCGCAGAACCGAGAGACTGGGGTGTGCTTTTTGGGAGCTAACTCCTGAAGGATGACACGAAGAACAGGAAGTAAAAATAAAACCCCGTCAGCTTTGGGGCCTGCTAGCGCCAGGGATCTTGCAGGAAGCTGAAAACTGAGGAAAAGAGAAGATGGAGCCCAAGTGCAGGGGGCCTGCAGGGCTAGGGTGGGCCGTGCCTCCTCTCAGCACCTGCCACTCAGCATAGGGCGAGGGCCAGTGTGCACCTTCTTTCCCTCGCTCCAAAGCCTGCAGGGTTTAACAATCTTTCCAGCCTGCACACATGGAGCAGAGTCGGGCAGCCGTCCAGGAGAGGGCAGTGTAACACCGTGTGACCAGCTGAGGCCCGGTCTCACCGACCTGACAGCCCCAGGAAGCGGCCCAGCACCCCTGGGGGTCTCGGGGAGCATGCAGACCTCTCAGCATCGACTCAGGAGCCCCCCTTCTTACCCGATGCCAGCTCTAGAGTGCAGCCCGTTCCTGGACGTGGAGGCCTGGGCCTGGCCTCCTCTGGGGTGGCCTCCACTCAGGTTGGGTGTACAGACTGGAGATAGAAGGTGGGCTGCGGGCCCCGGGGGTGTGGCCTGAGACCTGTCCCACCCTCTCCAGAGCCCCTTGGCAGGGTGGCCAGGCCTATCCAGTGTCTGCTTCTGCACTGGAAGCCACTGGCTGGCCTCACACATCTTACAGGGCTTTAAATGGCTGCAAAAGTGATTTCTCCCTGTGGAGCACGCAGCGCTTCCCCAGCAGACTCGGAAGAAGTCCTTCAGGCTCTGCGATGCTGACAGGCTAATTTATGATTTTAATGCACCAGGGTGTCTGTTGCGTGTGCTCACGGTGCTGGCATTCGTGGACCCTGTTGCAGAAAGGCCTCCTGTGGCCCAGAGGGCAGGCGGGAGGGCCGTGGCAGGGCCCGAGGCGCACTTCATGCCAAGCCCGACTCCACTTGGCCCTCCCCTCCTCTGCCACGGGAGTCATCTGACTCCTCGGGGCCAACACCGTGTCCCTCCCAAGCACAGCTTCTGCTAGGGGAAGGCGCTTCTCAAAGTGGAAACCAGAAACAACCTCTACCCAGCCCAAGCACACCCTGGAGCTTGGTCACACCCTCCTGGGCCGCTAGGGGACTTTAAAACAGTCCCAGTGAATCCTTGCAAGGAACGCAGTAAGAAGCACCGACTCCTGCCGGGAGGACAGGGTGGGGGCGGGGGAGGAGGGAAGAACGCCTAAGAAAACAGCTTGAAGCCACTCAGAGTCGGGCCAACCCCATGCACGCCTGGGGCCCAACAATCCTGCTCCCTGTAGGAACAAGCCGGGCACACGCCCATGGGCCCCGAAACACTCAGGCAGCCCTGGTGAAACAGCCCAGACCAGAAACACCAGATGCCCATTCATGGGAGAGCCAGAACCGGCTTCTGTGCAGACGGACACCTCACAGCGCCAAGCGACTGCCCCTACGGGGTCACCCAGACAGCCGTCTCTGTGTGGAGGCTCGTAGAGTCTGGCCTTAGAGAAGGGACGGTCACGGGCGTGGGCCACGCGGGGGATCCTGGGGGCTGGGAATGTCCTGCTGGGTATATGGAGTCACATCGTGTAAATTCATTGCACACATTTCAGTCTGCAGTATTCCGTAATACAGTGTTTCTTTTAAAATGCGTATTGGACGTGTTCAGGCAGACTTCTCCTTTAACATGTGCTTGTTTCTTAGGGAGCTGAAACCCCAGCACTCCCTCTGGATATGAGGCTGGCAGGAGCCTCTCTGCCTCCCTCTCCACGGCAAAACAGACCCACGACCAGGCTGGGGCTGGGCACATACGGCGCCTCTTACCTGGTGGCCTCCAGGGGTCTCAGAGCACCCTCCCTGTGTTCCTGACTCAACTGCTGACCTCTCAGCCCACTGCGGTGGTCACCGTCCCCAAACTGCCCTCTTCCCTGCTCCCTTTCCTTGCAGTGGGGGACACCTCCAGGCCAGAGACTGCACTGATGCCAGCACCCAGGGCCCCTCGGGCACTGCCTGCTGCATGACCTGTTTCCCTATCAAGACAGGAGACCCCTAAGGCCACGAAACCAGTGGCCACTAGAGAGTGGGCTGGGCTGCAACTGGGGACTGGAGAGCGAAGCCACCAAGTGGCTGGCTGTGGCTAGGGTGGACACATCTTGTGACCCCCTCCATCTCCCACCAAGAATCCAAAATGTGTGTGTGCACACTGTCTGACAGCCCATTGCCCGGTGGCTGTTCCACTCCCCTTTCCCGCCTGTGCAGAGTTTCCAGGGTGCCTGCCGCAGGGCCATGTGCCCAGGGTGGGGGACTATTTGATCCGGCTTTCCGAGGGGTCCCAGGCAGCTCGGAGCGCCCAGCACTGCTTGTTCCTCAGGCCACAGCAGAGAATGCCGGTAGCCCTCACTGCAGAAGGCAGGACAGAGTGAACGGGGACAGCGCAGGGCGGCCTCGCTCCTGAACAGAAAGAACATCTCTAAAGAACATTTCCAAGCCACCTGGAGGTCAGTTACTGGCAACAGAAGCAGCCCTCACTGACACCTGTCCTCAGTGTGAAAACATTCCCGTCCTCGTCTGGGGGCCGGACTCGTCTTCCAGTTTCCTTCTGATCTAGATCAACCCCTTTATTCTCAAAACGGGGACGCTGAGGCCCAAACAGGGAAAAGCCACTGCTCTGAGTCACCGGGATCTTTTTGGAAGCCAACGTGCCCGCGTTGTGACGCAAATGAAGATGTGTGCAGGCCTGCACACGGGCTCTGGCTGCTCTCACAGGGGCTCACGCCGTGGTGAACACACGCTATGAAATGCGGGTTTGCTTTTAAAAAGGAGAGCTGTCTGCTTATTTATAATGTTGGAAAGGGAGCCAACACTTCCTCATTTGGAACTGCAGGAGAGAATACGTAAATTTAAAAAATGTAGGCTGGGCACTGGCTCATGCCTGTAATCCCAGCACCTTGGGAGGCCGAGGCAAGAGGACTATCTGAGGCCAGGAGTTTGAGACTAGCTTGGGCAACATAGCGAGATCTTATCATTATTGCCCCCAACTCTAGTCCTAGCGAGTCTCCCCCCCCTGCCCCTGGGGAGAAGCCCCTGCTCTCAGATGGTCTAGGACGTGCTGTCACAGGACAGCCGTGGGACTTCCCAGGTAAGTGGGCTACTCCATGGAGATGGCTTCCTGTACACCTAAGCCTAAGCATTCCAGGGTTAAAATAAACTGCCTGTAACTGACAGTAGTTGTATGTAAAACTACATAGAACATTGTTTTTGGGGGGACGGAGTTTTACTCTTGTTGCCCAGGCTGGAGTGCAATGGCGCGATCTCAGCTCACCACAACCTCCGCCTCCCGGGTTCAAGTGATTCTCCTGCCTCAGCCTCCCAGGTAGCTGGGATTACAGGCATGCCACCATGCCCAGCTAGTTTGTTGTATTTATTTATTTATTTGAGATGGAGTCTTGCTGTTGCCAGCCTGGAGTGCAGTGGCACGATCTCAGTTCACTGCAACCTCTACCTCCTGGGTTCAAGTGATTCTCCTGCCTCAGCCTCCTGAGTAGCTGGAATTACAGGCGCCCATCACCAGGCCCAGCTTATTTTTGTATTTTTAGTAGAGATGGAGTTTTGCCACGTTGGCCAGGATGGTCTCCATCTCTTGACCTTGTGATCCGCCTGCCTCGTCCTCCCAAAGTGCTGGGATTACAGGGGTGAGCCATTGTGCTCAGTCAGTTTTTTTGTATTTTTAGTAGAGACAGGGTTTCTCCATGTTGGTCAGGCTGGTCTTGAACTCCCAACCTCAGGTGATTCACCTGCCTCAGCCTTCCAAAGTGCTGGGATTACGGGCGTCAGCCACTGCGCCTGGCCTAAAAATGCTTTTGAAAAACATGAGGATGCTTTACCAGCTCTCCTGGATCCTGGTGCTGGCCTGGGACACAGCACAGCTTTCCCCAGCATCGTCGGCTGGTTTAGACATTGTGTTAGGGAAAGCTAAGTCACTCCAGGTGGACAGAAGAAAGCTGACACACACAATTCCAGGACTGTGTCCCCAGCTCTCAAGGGTGCCAGAATCTCCTGGGGCTTTCAGGTGGCAAAGGCAGCCATCTTTTTTGAGACAGAGTCTCGATCTGTCACCCAGGCTGCAGTGCAGTGGCACAATCACAGCTCACTGCAGTCTCGACCTCCTGGGCTCAATCGATCCTCTCACCTCAGGCTCCTGAGTAGCTGGGACTACAGGTGTATGCCACCATGCCTGGCTTTTTCTTTTCTTTTTTTTGAGATGGAGTTTCGCTCTTGTTACCCAGGCTGGAGTACAATGGTGCAATCTCAGCTCACTGCAACCTCTGCCTCCTGGGTTCAAGTGATTCTCCTGCCTCAGCCTCCTGACTAGCTGGATTATAGGCATCTGCCACCACACCCAGCTAATTTTTTTTTTGTATTTTTAGTAGAGATGGGGTTTCACCATGTTGGTAATGCTGGTTTCGAACTCCTGACCTCAGGTGATCCACCCTCCTCAGCTTCCCAAAGTGCTGGGATTACAGGCATGAGCCACCATACCTGGTCAGTTTTTTAGTTAATTTTCTATAAAGATGAGGTCTCATTATGTTGCCCAGGCTGATCTTAAACTCCTAGGCTCAAATGATCCTCCAGCCTCGACCTCCTAAAGTGCTGGGATCACAGGTGTGAGCCACCGCACTCGGCAGGCTGCCATCTTTTGAGCCTCAGCCATCGTCCCTGCTTCTTGACCACCATGATAGGGATCAAATTTTTTATATATATTGAGATGATTCTCTTTCTGTTGCATAGGCTGGACTCAAGTTCCTGGGCTCAAGTGATTCTACCACATGGGCTTTCAAGTAGCTGGGATCACAAGCATGAGCCAGCATGCCCAGCTAGAGCGAGTTTTTAAATGGAACACTGTCCTATTTTGTATGATCTATTCCTAACTGTCCAATGTGGCAGCCACTACAGCTACTTAAGTTAATTAAAATAAAATTTGCTGGACACAGTGGTTCATGCCTGTAATCCCAGCACTTTGGGAGGCTGAAGCATGTGGATCACCTGAGGACGGGAGTTTGAGACCAGCCTGGCCAACATGGCAAAACCTCACCTCTACTAACAATACAAAAATGGGTGTGGTGGTAGGCACCTGTAATCCCAGCTACTTGGGAGGCTGAGGCATGAGAATAGCTGGAACTCGGGAGGCGGAGGTTCCCATGAACCGAGATCACGCCACTGCACTCCAGCCTGGCGACAGAGCAAGACTCAATCTCAAAAAGCTAAATAAATACATAAATGAAAATAAATACAATGAAACGTCCAGTTCCTTTGTTGCACCATCTGTTTTTCAAGCGCTCTGCTGCCCTGTGTGTCTGTGGCTGATAGACTGGGTAGGGGGCATTTCCGTCTGCACTGCTTGTCCCTGACATGCAGATGCTTGATCTGTGCTCCCTGCTGGTTCAGGAGGCTGCGAGGCCAGGAGGCCCAGAACACACAGCCATTCCCTGCTCCCAGCTATGGCCCATGGAGCAGCGCTGATGCTTCTGCAGGCTGCTTTCCACAGCTGCGCTCCCGGAACTCCTGACTGGGATCAGTCTGGATGAAACGTGGTCGCTCGGCTAGCAGAAGGAGCGCTATTGGCTGGGTGCAGTGGCTCACACCTGTAATCCCAGCACTTTGGGACGCCAAGGTGGGTGGATCACGAGGTCGGGAGTTCAAGACCAGCCTGGCCAAGATGGTGAAATCCTGTCTCTACTAAAAACCACAAAAATTAGCCAGGTGTGGTGGTACATGCCTGTAATCCCAGCTACTCAGGAGGCTAAGGCAGGAGGATCTCTTGAGCCCGGGCAGCAGAGGTTGCAGTGGGCTGATGTCGCACCACTGTACTCCAGCCTGGATGACAGAGTGAGACTCCCTCTCAAACAAAACAAAACAAAAAGGAGCGCTGTCCACAGAGGCTGGATGCAGGTGACCGCTGCGATCCCCCCCACCCCTCGCAACGCTTTGTAGTCTGCACAAGATGTTCAAATAACAGTGCGCAGAAGGCCACGGGGTTTCCTACTGGGAAAGTACACTGATGTGGAGGCCGGGAACAGGGTTTCTAATCTGCCATGGGCCCTGGAGAACGGCTGTCATTCTTCTGTGCCTCCCTTTCTCCATTTCCTGAGGCCCTGCAATCCCTCTACCTCCTGGGAGGTCCCAGCACAGGCACCGCACAGGAAGCACCATGAGGGTGCGAAGGGCATGCAGGTACAAAAGACAAGAGGGGCCATGGGCTGGCGGCGCCACTCCCCTCGCAGCCCAGACAGAACCCAGGCAGCAGCGTGGGGCTTGTCCTGCCTCTCTGGCTTCTGCCCGACCCCAGCTCTTGAGTCCCCCCAGGGCACCACAATGCCTGGGCCTTGTGTTTCTGCTGAAGCTCATGCCTCAGAGGTTGGCTCCGATGCTTTCCTCCTAGAAGCCTCCCCTGGTGTGTCCCAGGAAGCCTGGCCTCTCCCCTTGTCCTAGCCCCAGGCATCGCGTGCTCCCTGGACTCTACCCCTGCGTGGGTCTCATTCCCCTTCGCGTCCTGAGGGCCTGGCACTAGCCCCTCCCCCGTAGATGCCAGCTGGATGAGTGCTGACGGGATGGTCTCACCACTGTCCCAAAGCCCCTCCCCCACAGCCGAACCCTCCCTGCCATGTGACTGTGTTGACAGAAGTCTGCAGTCCAGGGAATATCAGCTGCTGCCAGTGATAAGCATGACCTCCCTGTGGGCCTCAACTCCACCCCTGTGCTGGACAGGGCTTCTCGTTGATTTCAGTGATCGTTAAGTTAATCGGCAATCATGACTCACACACAGAATCAATGACAACTGAAATTATTAGAATCCACAGAAGGAGGGCATTCTCATTAGTTATCTGGGGCTTTTGAATGTTCTTGGATGAAACCAGAAATGAAAGGCTGCTGAAATGAAAGACTGAAAAGCCTTCTAGCTTTTGAGACAGAAAGGGGGCACCTAAAGATGATGGTGTGTGTGTGTGTGTATTGGGGACCTGAAGATGATGGTGTGTGCGTGTGTGTGCATCTGTGTGGTGGAGGTTGGAGGGAGGGTGGTCTGTGGGGGAGTGAGCTTCGGCGGGTGCAGCCCATGAAGGCAGCCGGGGACAGGATGACTGGAAATCTCTCCCGTGGAGGAGACAGGCTGAAGCCTGTGGGTACAAGCTGAGAACGGGATCTCAGGCGAGAAGGGCGGCAGTGGTGTCCACCTGGGCCAACTGTGCCATGGAGGCTACAGAGCACCAGGTGTACCCCTGCAGGCAGCCCCAGCCCAGCCCAGCCCAGCTCAGCGCTCTGGGTCAGGGCCCTCGGAAGCAGCGGTGTGTGTGCTTTGTCTGAGGAAGTAGCAAGCCTCAGATCGCTAGCAGCCACCTGACGCTGACAGAATGTCATGATTCAGCCAATGAAGAGGTTTAAAAATGAAGGCAGGTCACCTTTACACTCTCCAATGCTAAGTAAGGAAGAATCTGTTTTTACTGAGTACACCGATACTTAAAACCAGGCTTCTTCAATTCAGTTCCCTGCAGTAAGAACGGCGGTGACAATGCTTTCTTCACCAAGTTTTGCCCACATGATAAATACACTGACAACAGTGCGTTTTCGTTTCATAACACCGGACTATCCTGTGTTGGCCAAAGTGTCAGTGTTCTCACTTATAATTCCAGACTGATTTTTTTTTTTTTTTTTTTTGAGAAGGAGTCTCCGCAGTGAAACGATCTTGGTTCACTGCAACCTCCGCCTCCCGGGTTCAAGTGATTCTCCTGCCTCAGCCTCCCAAGTAACTGGGATTACAGGCATGTGCCACCAAGCCCGGCTAATTTTTTGTATTTTTAGTAGAGACAGGGTTTCTCCGTGTTGGTCAGGCTGGTCTCGAACTCCTGACCTCAGGTGATCCAAAGTGCTGGGATTACAAGCGTGAGCCACTGTGCCCAGCCCAGAACTAACTCATTTTTTGGGGCAAGATTCTTTTACCTTAAAAGGCATTATCCAACCTTAATAAAGCGCAGGCTAGGCGAATATCAACAGCTATGAATTTCACAAAGAGAGACCAACACATGTCCCCATGTGCCTCCTCACCGGTGAAATGCTCCAGCAAAACCGAACAGGCAAACAAGCAAAGCAGCGACAGACTCTGAGCAGAGCCTGAAGCCTTACTACCAATTCACAGAAATACAGGAGACACGGAGGAATGCAGCAAGGACGCCATCAGCAAAGCCCACATTGGGGGCACCCTCCAGGACAAACAACCGGTTCTTCTACAAACAGATTGCAAAGAGAGACAGAAGGGGAGATGGGCAGATAGAGAAGGCCTCACGAGACCATCCACCAATTACAATGTGTGGAGCTGATCTGGATCCAGATTCAAACAACTGCACTGTCAACAATTTTCATTTTATTTTTTCGGAGACAGGGTCTCTGTCACCCAGGCTGGAGTACAGTGGTATGATCACGGTTCACAGCAGCCTCAACCTTCTGGGTTCAAGCGATCCTCCCACCACAGCCTCCCGAACAGATGGGACTACAGGCATGTGCCATAACACCTGGCTAACTTTCGTATTTTTTGTAGGTACAGGGTTTTGCTCTATTGCCAAGGCTGTCTGAAACTCCTGGGCTCAAGCGATCCTCCTGCCATGGCCTCCCAAAGTGTGGGAATTACAGATGTGAGCTGTTGCACCTGGCCTCAAAGACATTTTGAATATAGTTTCAAAAGCTAGCATTCCTAAACCAGAGCATGCCACTGTAGCCTACAATGAGGCAGGTCTATGTTCCCAGACACCTCAAGGCTCACGTGGAGTTACATGAAGGTCTGGGGCACATTTTAGAAGTGCATCCATTTCCTATAATTGAGACTCTGTCTGGGCACCACTCACAGCTGAACAAAGGCCCTACACACAAGGTATAGAACCCTGGCTCCTTCGCCCAAAGCAAGACAGCTCCTGGAGCGAGGGGTGCAGACACCACTACACAGCCTCCTTCCCTTCTCCCATGGATCTCACGCCAGGGCACACCAACCTCAGCCAACCCAACCCGGGAGTGATGACCAGCCGCATTCCTCCCTACCCCACCATCACCTCACCTTGTGTTATTCTCTGCGTGGTTTTTTTTTTTTTTTTTTTTTTTTTTTTTTTAGATGAATTCTCGCTCTTGTCCCCCCGGCTGGAGTGCAATGGCATGATCTCGGCTCACTGCAACCTCTGCCTCCCAGGTTCAAGCCATTCTCTTGCCTCAGCTTCCCGAGGAGCTAGGATTACAGGTGACTGCCATCACGCCCGGCTAATTTTTGCACTTTTAGTAGAGATGGGGTTTCACTACATTGGCCAGGCTGGTCTTGAACTCCTGACCTCAGGTGATTCGCCTGCCTCGGCCTCCCAAAGTGCTGGGATTACAGGCGTAAGCCACCGCATTCTGCCCTCTGCATGGCTTTTATCTGGATGCTTTTGTTTATTTTTTATCGTCTGCTTCCTATCGCTAGAACAGAAGTTCCAAGAGGCAGGGTCTCACCTTCTTCATCTCTATCTGGAGAGCCTGTGCCAGGGCCTGGTACCAGCAGATGTGCGCGGTTGTAGGAATGGATGAATTGGTTCTGGGAGCCCAGGCTGCAAGCTAGGGCCCCCAGAGGCATTTTAGGGTTATCTTTCAGGGTTATCTTTAACCTTAAGACCCCAGACCAGAGAGTTTAGGGTTAAAGATAACACATGGAGTGCCTGGGAGGACACTTTCTAAAGAAAGATGAAGTTAGCACTTTTAACCTAAGCCTCCCTTCGGAACATACGAAAATGGAAGAAAATGGTGATTAAATGGCTAAAAGACTGCAGCCAGGCAGGAGAGATAAGAAACCTAATAAAATCTAGCAAGTTAGGGGCTACTGTGTGTAAACTGTCACCAACAAGATAGAGGGATGGAGTCAGAAGGTTAAAGACTGCATGACAAGGAAGGGAATCTGGAGGATCAAAGGGTGACAAGGCCCTTCCCCCCTCCTCCTCATCGACCTTCCTCCCACTGGGGGCAGGGCAGAGCAACGTCACGGCAGGAACAGCGCCCTGTGCCTCCCAGCGGCAGCAGGTGCAGTACACAGGACGGCCCCGTGCAGCTTTACTCACAGGAGCCGCGGTCTCTGGCTTGGACGCCGGCGCCTTGAAGGTGGACGTAGTTCTGGCCGCGTCGGCCCTCTTGTCAGCAGCTGCCCCCATGGACAAGCATTCCAGGTAGTCGGGTGGGGGGATGACAACACTGCTGCTCTCAGACAAGTTCACGGTGCTGATGCTTCTCACCGGTGCGGGGCTCAAACCCAAAAAAGACAGAGTACACACATTAGACAGGGTCTCACCGTGCAAACCCCAAACACCCTCCGTGTCCCTGACCAAGGATGATGGTAATGAGCGATCACAAATCAAAAACGGAACTCAGTCTCACACATACACCTCCACACACAGTACATATGTCAATACAAAACACTTGTTTTTTTTTTGTTTTGTTTTTCTGCGACAGAGTCTCATCCTGTCACCCAGGCTGGAGTGCAATGGCATGACCTTGGCTCACTGCAACCTCTGCCTCCTGGGTTCAAGCAATTATTCTGCTTCGGCCTCCCAAGTAGCTGGGATTATAGGCGCGTACTACTGTGCCCAGCTAATTTTTTGTATTTTTAGTAGAGATAGGAATTTCGCCATATTGGCCAGGCTGGTCTCGAACTCCTAACCTCAGGTGATCCACCCACCTCGGCCACCCAAAGTGTTGAGATTACAAGCGTGAGCCACTGCGCCCAGCCCAAAACACTGTAATGCTTTTACCGGCTTATAAACATAATCTTCAAAAGAAATCCTTTAAAAGACAAGACAAAGGGAGAGGAAACCTTTTACATTAAGGCCTGGCTCTTGACTGCTTTAATCTAAGAAAAGAAATTGGAGATTAGCAAAAGCTGGAGTGACCAGTGAGCTAAGAAAAATGTACAAACTTGAAATCATAACATCCTAAAAATGCTCCTCAGCTTCTGTTCCCCAGAACAATGGCAGTTTAGCTATTCTGCTAGGGAAAAACATTCCAGATGGCATCGAACCTTGAAGAAGTTAAATGTCAGACCTGGAGGCCTCTACCTGGCTAGCTGGATGGGTTGTGAGGATTTCAAGAACTTCGATCCTTCTGCCTTGGCCTCCAGAGTAGATGGGACACTAGGCATACGCCTCTGTGCCCCAGCTAATTTTTTATTTTTTGTAGAGAGGGGGGTCTTATTATTTTGCACAGCTGATCTTGAACTTGTGGCCTCAAATAATAATCCTGCCTCAGTCTCCCAAAGAGCTGGGATTACAGGCATCAGCCACCGTGCCCAGCCAGTTTCCTTTTCCTTTTTTTTTTTTTTGAGACAAATCTCGCACTGTTGCCTGGGCTGGAGAGCAATGGCATGATCTCAGCTCACTGCAACCTCTACCTCCTGGGTTCATGCGATTCTCCTGCCTCAGCCTCCTGACTAGCTGGGATCACAGGCATGCGCCACCACCCCTGGCTAATTTTTTGTATTTTTAGTTGAGATGTGGTTTCACTATGTTGGCCAGACTGGTGTCAAACTCCTGACCTCGTGACCCACCCCCCTCGGCCTCCCAAAGTGCTGGGATTAGAGGTGTGAGCCACTGCACTTGGCCACATTTTTTTCTTTTTTATTTTTTTTGAGACAAAGTCTCACTCTGTCACCCAGGCTGGAGGGCAGTGGCACGATCTTGGCTCACTGCAACCTCCGCCTCCCAGGTTCAGGCAATTCTCCTGCCTCAGCCTCCTAAGTAGCTGGGATAACAGGTGTATGCCACCACGCCCAGCTATTTTTTATATTTCTAGTAGAGACGAGGTTTCACCATGTTGGTCAGGCTGGTCTCAAACTCCTGACCTTGTGATCCACCCGCCTCGGCCTCCCAAAGTGCTGGGATTACAAGCGTGAGCCACCACGCCCAGCCTGGCTTCATTTTTTAAAGTGGGGGCCCACCCTCATGGGGCTGCTGTGAGAAATGAGAGAATCAATGCAAAGCCCTTTGGATAGTCTCTGGGCAGTAACTACTGTTATTATCTGGCCTGGAATACGGATTTGGGGGTTTTCAGCAAGGAGGTGCTCGGCGAAGGTCATCAGGGTAGTTCAGGCCACAGGAATGGACGAGATGGCCCAGCACAGGCAGGAAGGATGGACCCAGGGCGACCCCCAAGAACACTGATGCTTAATTGATGGGCAGAAGAGGGTGTAAAGAGCTAGTGAGGCAGAAGACAAACAGAGCACAGGTGAAGCAGCCAGGGTCAGAGAAAATTCCAGAAAAAGCATACAACAGCGTTAAGCGCTGCTACGTAAGATAAGGACGGAAAACACATGCCTTGGATTTAGCGACAAGGAGGTGCAGGGGACAGGGAGGGAGTTTCAGGGGGCTGCAGAAGTGGGGAGAGGAGGTGCCCTGGGCTGTGTCTTCTCACAGCAAACAGTCAGCAAAGCTCGAGGACAACAGAAATCATGGCAGACAGCACCATGAGCCGCGGTCTCATCTCTGATCCAGGAGAGCCGAGGCTGAGGGCAGGGCCTGCGACACAGCTAGAGCTAGACGGTGATGAGTTATGGAGACAGCAGGCAGGGGTTTCTGTTGCTGAGAGCTCAGCCACACTCAGGGCTACCTTGGCGTGGGCACAGTCATTGCTTCCGTCTCATTTTCTTCCAGCAGCTTCGTGTATGACGATGGGAACCAGCCCCTCCTACAGGCAAAGAGGGAGAAAAGACCCTATCAGCAGTAGGCAAGTGGGCGGGGCAACCTCCCTGAACAGCCTGAGGAAAGCTCAGGGCAGACTGCACAGTAAAAGGCCACATGTGGAGCGAATGAAATTAAGGCTTTGAATAGATAAATATGGACTTTTTTAGCAGGACGGTGACCATGGAAGTTGGAATCCGCTAAGGAGTGTGCAACAACTCACCTGCCGGAAAAAAAAAATTATGGACTTTTTTTTCTTGGACAGGTGTGATGGTTCATGCATGTAATCCCAGCACTTTGGGAGACGAAGGCAGGCAGATCACAAGGTCAGGAGTTCGAGACCAGCCTGGCCAACATGGTGAAACCCCATCTCTACTAAAAATACAAAAATTAGCTGGGCATGGTGGCACGTGCCTGTAATCCCAGCTACTCAGGAGGCTGAGGCAGGAGAAGGTGGAGGTTACAGTGAGCGGAGATTGTGCCACTGTACTCCAGCCTGGGTGACAGAGCGAGATTCAGTCTCAGAAGCAAACAAAAGTTTTCCTTTTTTTTTTTTTTAAAATACAGATGGGCTCTTGCTCTGTTGCCCAGGCTGGAGTGGAGTGGGGCGATCATAGCTCACTGCAGCCTCAAACTCCTGGGCTTAAGCAATCCTCCTGCTCAGCATCCGAGTAGCTGGGACTCGAGGTGTGTACCAACATGCCTAGCTAAAAAGCAATACATGTTGTATGTATAACATTAATTTGATTTGGATTACCCTTTTATTTATTTTTCATATGGTTTTATTTGATACATCTGAACAATCTATCTAGAAAACTGACAAGCTAGTTACAATAAGACTTGTGTATATACTTATGGCTGAAATTATGAGGATGGCATTTAAACTACCTATGTGCTAAACCTTAACAAAGTATATCTGATATGCAGATTATCCTCAAGAAATCAAATGCTAATTATTATTATTATTATTATTTTTTGAGATGGAGTCTTGCTGTCACCCAAGGTTGGAGTACAGTGGTGCCATCTCGGCTCACTGCAACCCCCAGCTCCCAGGTACAATCCCAGGTTCTCTTGCCTCAGCTTCCTGAGTAGCTAGGATTACAGGTGCCCGCCACCATGCCTAGCTAATTTTTGTATTTTTAGTAGAGATGGGGTTTCACCATGTTGACCAGGCTGGTCTGGAAACTCCTGACCTCAGGTGATGCACCTGCCTTGGCCTCCCCAGGTGCTGGGATGCTCAGCACTTGGCTAATGCTAATTTTTTTTAAAAAACAAAAGAATGTTTACTACTTTCAGAGAGGTGACTTCATATGATCTATAACCTATGCATGCACCATTGTATCTCTACATGCACAGACATACAGAAAATAGCCTTGGATCGAATAACTCGAGTTAACTAAACTAGAACTAAACTATAAACTTAACTTCGGCTAATGTGACTATGTCCATAAAGATGACTTGCAGCTTGGCTGCTCTGGAAGGGAGTGGCTGTCGGGAGCCCTGTGGGGACCATCTCACCCAGACTTACGCCTTGGACGTGTCATGTTCACCATACAGCCAGCCATCCTTCTCCTCGGGGATGAGCAGCGTGATGATGTCTCCCTGTGCAAAGCTGAGTAAGGTCTTGTTGGCGCCCGCAGTGTGCGGGAAGATGGTCTTCACTTTCTGCTTTTTCATCATGTTCAGTCCAGTTGCAACCGAAACTGATCGTTGTAAACTGGGATCTTCGGAAGTATCTGTTGGAGAGGGTGTAGCGGTAATGGCTTCTCAAAGCATGAGAATCAAAAGGCACGTTCCAATGAGCAAACCCCAGACAGCCACCCATGCCCATCTTGCCACCAATGCTCCTTCCACGGAAACTGACCCTGTCCTATTTCCTCGCCTTGATCATTGCCCAGAAGGGACAGGGACTGCTGAGAAACAGAGGCAGCCCGCAGCCTGAAGCCACGCACAGTGCAGAAGAGGATCCCTGCGGCTGCAGGCTCTTTTCCAGGCCCAAGGACAAGGCAGCGTCTGCCAGCTTTATCTGCATTCTGCTTTGGCCAGGATGGCTCTCCTGAGAGAGGC
This sequence comes from Cheracebus regulus, assembly GCA_963574635.1. Taxonomy (NCBI): domain Eukaryota; kingdom Metazoa; phylum Chordata; class Mammalia; order Primates; family Pitheciidae; genus Cheracebus; species Cheracebus regulus. Next base: position 62,613 of record CAUYQU010079818.1, read on the forward strand.
AAACTGCTCCATTGCCAAACCGCCCTTGCAATTGCAATCGCACAGGTAGGCTGGGGCCATGGTTCAAACCCAAATGCCAATGTCCACAAAGAAGATAAGAAAACTGCAAATGCAGTCAGTCTTGCCATGCCGGCTGCTCAGCTTCTCACCCCCGGGTGTGGGAAGGATGAGGTGAGGATGAGTTTCATTTATGGAGTCCTCACCAGGGGCCCATCACCAATCTCAATGCCTCACAGCTGCCATCCTGCCAGGCTCCCAGGAGGAAGGTGCTGCCATCATCCACAGGACAGACCCCACGGCTGGCAAGTGCTGGGCTGGGCCAGGAAGCAGCTCCAGCAGGCTCACCCCAGAGCCTCTACTCATGAGCACAAGGCTGTACTGTTCATGTTTCCATTCAAACACAGGCTGATATTTCCACTCCAGGGGAAAAAAAAGGTAAAATATATACATATACGTGTGCATAACGTTAGAGACAGAGTCTCATTCTGTTGTCCAGGCTGGAGTATAGTGGCAGGATCACAGTTCACTGCAGCCTGGACTTCCCAGGCTTAAAGGATCCTCGCTCCTCAGCCTCCTAAGTAGCTGGGACTATAGGCACATACTGCCATGCCAGGCTCATTTTAAATTTGTTTGTAGACAGTGTCTCACTATGTTGCCCAGTCTGGTCTTGATCTCCTGGCCTCAAGCAATCCTCCCACCTTGGCCTCCCAAAGTGCTGGGATTATAGGTGTGAGCCACTGCTTCTGGCCCTTTAAAAAAAAATTTTTTTTTTCCCATTTAAGTTTCCCAAGCTAGTAATACAGCAAGCATCTTTAATTTAAAACAATGCCAGAACTCTTACTGCTTTATTCTTGCAGATTCTTCATGATTACAACATACACCTTGCTGCCCCTTTAACCTGCCACTCTCTACCTTGGTGGTGTTGAAACCACCAGCAATTTTCTTTTCTTTTCTTTTTGAGACAGAGTCTCACTCTGTTGTCCAGGCTGGAGTGCCGTGGTGCGATCTCAGCTCACTGTAACCTCTGCCTCCTGGGTTCAAGCAATTCTCCTGTCTCAGCCTCCTAAGTAGCTGGGACTACAGGCGCATGCCTTCACCTCTGGCTAATTTTTGTATCTTTAGTAGAGGCAGGGTTTCACCATATTGGTCAGGCTGGTCTCGAACTCTTGACCTCAGGTGATCCACCAGCCTTGGCCTCCCAAAGTGCTGGGATTACAGGCATGAGCCACCATGCCTGGCCTCCATTTATTTGTAAATATATTAATTCTCAATAGTATGTTTGCTCTGGATAAACATCAGTCAGTGTGCAGAACTGGTGAGTGTCAGAGAAATCTATCACTTATCAGTGTGTCTCCTAGTCTAGACCTGTATTTGTTCTGAACTCACGCCTGCACAGCCAGGGCTGAATGTATCCACCATACCTGCTTGTTTACCTCCAGACCTTGCAACACATTTATCCAAAATATTTATTTCACAGCTTATCTTAAAACAAATTTAAAATGTTTCTTCAAAGAAATCTCTTACCTGTTGAATTATTCATCCTTTCTGATTTTGGTGCGGCCGTTGCTGGGTTATTAAACATATCGATCAAAGGACTGGTATACGCTCGGCCTGAAGGAGCGGGGGGCATCTTTGGTGAGCATTTAGAAAGGGTGTCGTAATCTTTCCTAACCTGTGAAGAATTCTGTATTAGTCTAATATTAGTATTACGCAGAACTGCAATTACACAGATTCCCAAGGCTGTTTTTTTTTTTTTTTTTTTTTTTTAAATTGTAGGCTTTATTTATTTTGAGAGAGTCTCACTCTGTGGCCCAGGCTGGAGTGCAGTGGTATGATCTCGGCTCACTGCAACCTCCGTCTCCCAGATTCACATGATTCTCCTGCCTCAGCCTCCCAAGTAGCTGGATTACAGGCAGGTGCTACCACACTCGGCTACTTTCTGTATTTTTAGTAGAGATGGGGTTTTACCATGTTGGCCAGGCTGGTCTCGAACTTCTGACCTCAAGTGATCAGTCTCCCAAAGTTACGGGGGTAGGACATGGGGGTAGAGGCTGGGGTCTTTATTTCTTCGACTACATTCATGATTTTCTCTGGCACTTTGATGGCGTCAGTGCAGGTCTCCTGCCACCAAGCCTGGGCATGGTGGCATGCCCCTGTAGTCCCGCTACTCAGGAGGCTGAGATAGGAGAATCACTTGAACCCAGGAGGTGGTGTTTGCAGTGAGCTGAGATCACAGGTGTGAGCCACTGCACCCGGCCACATTTCAGGGGGTTTGAGACGGGCAGAAAGAGTGGCCCCGTGTGTTTAAACTACCTGCTGCCTCCCAGCCTCCACACAAAGCCCGGGTTCAAAGATCAGCAAACTACAAATGTGTGAATTCATTACTGTGAATGCTTTGATGCCTGTTTTTTCTTGAAGTGCCTGACACTGTGATGAATGGCATCAGAGTGTGACTAATTTGTTTTGTGAGAAACCTATAGTTTTTTTTTTTGGAATAAACTTAGTTGAAATGATTACAATTAAAAACAGTAAGAAGCTGGGTGCGGTGGCTCACACCTGTAATCCCAGCACTCTGGGAGGCTGAGGTGGGCAGATCACAAAGTCAAGAGATAGAGACCATCTTGGCCAACATGGTGAAATCCCATTTTTACTAAAAATACAAAAAATTAGCTGGGTGTGGTGGCACACGCCTGTAGTCCCAGCTACTCGGGAGGCCAAGGCAGGAGAATTGCTTGAACCCAGGAGGGGGTGGTTGCAGTGAGCAGAGATCGTGCCACTGCACTCCAGCCTGGTGACAGTGAGACTCCATCTCCAAAAAATATTAAAAAATTTAAAAAATTAGCCAGGTATGGTGGTGGGCCACCTGTAATCCCAGCTACTTGGGAGGCTGAGGCAGGCGAATCACTTGAATCCAGGAGGTGGAGGTTGCAGTGAGCAGAGATCATGCCACTGCACTCCAGCCTGGGCGACAGAGCAAGACTCCGTCTCAAAAAAAAAAAAACAAAAAAAAAAACACCCCAACAAGAATAAAATTTCCAAAACAAAGATAATAGCACCAAACATAGTATAAAACACGTGCCCAGCTAACTTCACACCTGAAAGTAAGAGGACAGAGGTGCAAAAAGGTGGCCTTCAAAGTCATAAAGGAGGACTTGTGATTTCCACCACCAAAGACGCATTTGACCCGGATGAAGTTAGGAAACACACAATTGAAATCTGGAAGAGAAAACTGACTCCTACCACATTGCTTCTCTCAATCATAGGCGAAGGTTGAGGTGTCCCGGACACGGGGGTAGAAGCTGGGGTCTTTATTTCTTCGATCATATTCATGATTTTCTCTGGCACTTTGATGGCATCAACGCAGGTCTCCTGCCACCGAGGCAGCTTGGAATTCAGTAGTTCTGCAGACTGCAAATCCAAAAGAAGAAGACTAAAGACAAAGATGACTGCTTGAAGAGCTGAGAAAAATTCCATCTTGTCATATTGCTGATAACATATTACTGGCTTAGCACCAGGAATGTGGGGGCTCTGGGTTAAACTCGGGGAACAGTTAAGCACCTAGGGCATCTGCTGTATCTCATTGGCTGAGAGGGGCATAAACTCTGAATCAAATGGAAATTTCCTGCTCTCTCTCTGTGAATACAGAGCTTAAGACTAATACGGGGATGGTAAATGGTTAAGAACAAGAACAGAAACTCAAAGGGAGGCAGGGAGCAATCTGCATCAATCTTGTTTTCCAGGTGGCCCCCAAAACACTAGCTAACCATCACTTTCTCCCTCCCACTCCTACTAAGAGCAGTACCTCCAACACAGGCCACCGGCCCAGGAGCTGACTCGGACCAGCTCATACGTTAGAGAAGTGACTCAGACTCTGGCCTGAGAGTATCTACGGGAAAGAGGGACTGTCGTCGGTGAGTGGTGTGCAGTGCTGAGTGATACCCACCACAGGCAGAACAAGGCTTTGCAGAGCAGACCCTGGACAGCAGGGATAAGACCCTGCAGCCCTGGAGGCTGAGCGCCCCTCCAGCACCCACAAGCCTGGCTCTGCTCCTGACAACTGGGCTCCCACAGGGCCCCCCAGGCCCTTCCAGTGACCCCCTTTCCTGAGCAGCACTCTGGTTGGAAAAGGGAAGTCAGGGGCCTGTGCTGCAGCTGTGTACATGGCGGTCACGCTGCCTTTAATCAGCCTCTCAGTTTACAAAGAAGGGCAGGGGAGCTCCCCTGCTGATGTCAGTCCTGGGGGGAGGGAAAGCCCCCATACCATCCCTGTCCCCAAATGTCACCCTGACACAGTAGGTCAATGCTGTCCCACCCCCAACTGTCACCCTGACACACCAGGTCAACGCCATCGACCCCTGGCTATCACCCTGACCCTCTGCAGCAACGAGGACCAGCCGCTTAGGCCTGCTTCATCCCAGCTCCACAGTAAGGTCTGGGGCGCTTTAGCTGAATTAAGGCAAGTCGCAAAACCAGTTTTCAGATAGTTAAGAAACTTCCAGCATAGCAAGGAGCAGGTTTGGTGTGTGTCACTCTATAAGGCATTATTGGGACCCACGGTTACATCTAAGAAAGACTCTGCTGATAACTGGAGCTCCCTGAAAAGGGGCCAGCCTGCCTCATGACATGGCGGGGTGTCACACAGGAAGAGGACTTCCAGGTCACCTCTGAACCCTCCAGCCTGTGATCCTGGTGCCACAGGATGCCCTCACTCTGGGAAGAGAAGGTTCTAAAGTGAACTCTACATTCCCAAAACTAGTACAGATGCACTGTTGACAAAAGTGATCACCTAATACAGCAATTCTTTCCTTGGCTATAACCATTTTCTTTTTCTTTTTTCAGAGAGGATCTTAGCTCTGTCACTCAGGCTGGAGTGCACTGGCATGATCACAGCTCACTGCAGCCTCGAACTCCTGGGCTCAAACAATCCTTCCACCTCTGCCTCCTGAGTAGCTGGGGCCATAGGTGCACACCACCTCACCTGGCTAATTAAAAAAAAAATCTGTGTGTAGAGACAGGATCTCACTATGTTGCCCTGGGCTCAAGTGATCCTCCTGCCTTGGCCACCCAAAGGGCTGAGATTATAGGCATGAGCCACTGTGCCTGGTCTGCTGTACTCATTTTAAATCTGTTTTAGTTTAGGGAGCTGAACATTCCTTTGTTTTTTTTTTTTTTTTGAGACAGATTCTTACTCTGTCGCCCAGGCTGGAGTGCAGTGGTGCGATCTGGGCTCACTGTAACCTCAGCCTCTCAGGTTCAAGCAATTCTCCTGCCTTGCCTCCCAAGTGGCTGGGATTACAGGCGCCCACCACACATGGCTAATTTTTGTATTTTTAATAGAGACAGGTTTCACCATGTTGGCCAGGCTGGTCTCAAACTTCTGACCTCAAGTGATTTGCCCACCTGGGTCTCCGAAAGTGCGGCGATTACAGGTGTGAGACACCACACCCAGTCCTGAATACTCTTTAAAGTTGTAAAATGTGTATAGAAAATACATTTGCCTACATACAAGGTATTTTTACTTTAAAACAAAGATGAAGTTGACTCACATTCAAGCTCTTGCAGAGCTTCTCATATTTTGGAACTCTCTAACTTTACTATCAACAACAATGAATATTTGGCCTCAACCACTGCTAGTTTTGGATGTTTACAAAGGCCCAACAGAGTTCATAATTTAAAACAAAGGAAAGGAAATGTGACATGTGTTGCATAATGATTCCTGGGGGTTCTAAGCTCGCAGCTGCGTGTGCTGGAAGGAGGATGATGAGGTCATTCAGTTGAAGAAACCAGGAACAGACACCATCAAGAGGAATGAATGCATCACTGAGCCCAGCTGTACTGATGTACGTGAATGGGGCCAGTGGGCTGGGACAGAACTGCCTGTGACCCCCATATGCAGACCCATGAAGGGAGCATCTCAAATTGCCCAGGTGGGGTGGACCTGGGCCCGCTGGGACTCACCGGCAGCTATGGTGAAGACACTGATGCTGAGGACACATCAGAGAGAGCCTGGGAAAAGCTGAGTTGCAGGTGAGAAGAGCAAACATGTGCTATTCTCAATGATGAAGCATTATTTTATGAAGGACTTCAAATATGGATGTCTTTTTTGTTAATTATTATTATTTTTTTTGGAGTGAGGACAGAGTCTCACTCTGTTGCCCACGCGAGAGTGCAGTGGCACGATCTTGGCTCACTGCCGTCTCCACCTCCCAGGTTCAAGCAAATCTCCTGCCTCAGCCTCCCGAATAGCTGGGACTGTAGGCGAGTGTCACCACGCCTGGCTGATTTTTTTATTTTTAGTAGCGACAGGGTTTCACCATGTTGGACAGGACAGTCTTGATCTCCTGACTTCATGATCCACTTGCCTCAGCCTCCCAAAATGCTGGGATTACAGGCCTGAGCCTTTGTGCCTGGCCTATTGGAATCTTTTCATTGGGAAAATGGCCCACGGCTTTATACTGGGGACCTGTGGAAGGTGAGGGGCGTGCCTGTATGTATATCTCTGCATGTATGGACTGACTGAGACAGGGGCCTGCTCTGTTGCTCAGGATGGAGTGCAGTGGCACAATCATAGCTGACTGCAGCCTCAACGTCCCAGGCTCAAGGGATCCTCCCACCTCCGCCCTCTGAGTAGCTAGGACTACAAGCACATGCTACCATGCCTGGCTAGTTTTTAAAATTTTTTATAGACAGAGTTTTGCCATGTTGCCCAGGCTGGTCTTGAACTCGTGACCTAAGGTGATTGGCCTGCCTCAGCCTCCCAAAGTGTTGGGATTACAGGCATGAGCCACAGCCCAGCCTTCCGGGGCATTTAAATATGAAATAAAGTTATTAATACACTCAATGCAATTTGCCACCACACCCACCTGTAAGTGATAATAATGTATGTGGTTTGCAAAGCTGCAGTGCTTATCAACCAAAAAGCAGAAGCGCCTCTTCTCTTCAAGCAGAGCTTCTTTGCAGCCATCTGCAATAAATTTCTGGATTTCACTCTGACGAGAAGTAACGGTCTCCACGTACTAAAAAATTAAATAATAATTACGTAAGTATGACATGAGCATCAGATAGCACGCAGCCTGACGTTTATCTTCTGCCATCTTTACGCCTGCTTTATTTGAATAATAAACACATGAGAGGAAAGTACGCTGTAACCTGACCTAGGTAGATACCATTGTTCTCCTTGAGGTCCCTGACTCATGTGTGAAGAGTAGTTGCCGAATAGCGGGATATTCCCATGGGGTGATTTGCACAAATATTACTTTGTACTCCAGAGATATGACTGTGTCCTACTGGGAAGCACCATAGGCTTTGGAACTAGAAAGTTCCAGGTTCAAACCCAGTTCCAAATGCCAACAATATGTGATATGGTTTGGCTGTGTCCCCACCCAAATCTCATCTTGAATTGCAGCTTCCATAATTCTTACGTGTTTTGGGAGGGACCTGGTGGGAGCTGGTCTTTTCTGTGCTATGCTTGTGATAGTGAATGAGTCTCACAAGATCTGATGGTTTTATAAGGGGGAGTTTCCCTGCACACACTCTATCTTTGCCTGCTGGCATCCATGTAAGACACGACTTGCTCCTCCTTGCCTTCTGCCATGATTGTGAGGCCTCCCCAGCCATGTGGAGCTGTGAGTCCATTAAACTTCTTTCTTTTGTAAACTGCCCAGTCTCAGGTACGTCTTTATCAGCAGCGTGAAAATGGACTAATACAATATGATATAACCTAAGCCTCATTTTCCCCATCTGCACAATGGGAATAGTAACAGCAATCATGGAGAGTCCTTTCTCCTTTCAGAGCCAGGAGAAAAAGCCCAGGTTTTGGCAGGCTGCTAACTAATTATTCTTAACTCTGGAAAACTCTACATCCTTCAGCTCTCAGTTAAAATGCTTATTTTTAAAAACCGATACATGATATTTATATATATTTATGGGGCACATGTAATAATGATCAAGGCAGGGTCCTTGGGTGTCCATCACCCCAAGTTATTATTTCTATGTGTTGGGTATATTCCAAGACCTCTCTTCTAATTATTTTGAAATATACAACGCATTGCTGTTAACTACAGTCACCCTACTCTGCTCCTGGACACTAGAATTTATTCCTTTTATCCATCTGTATGTTTGTACCCATTAACCAACCACTCCTTCATCCACCACCTCCCCCTGCATCGACACACTCACCATCCTCAGCTATCTAGAGAATGACAGGTAACCAACATTCTACTCCCCACTTCCATGAGATCAACTTCAAAATTTTTTTTTGAGATGGAGTCCTGCTCTGTCGCCAAGGCTGGAGTGCAGTGGCACAATCTCAGCTCACTGCAACCTCTGCCTCCTAGGTTCAAGCGATTCTCCTACCTCAGCCTCCCGAGTAGCTGGGACTATAGGCACCTGCCACCACCTCAGCTAATTTTTGTATTTTTAGTAGAGATGGCATTTCACCATGTTGGCCAGGCTGGTCTTGAACTCCTGACCTCAAATGATCTACCCACCTTGGCCTCCCAAAGTGCTGGGATTAAAGGAGTGAGCCACTACGCCCAGCCAACCTCCTCTTAAACTGTACAAATTATCAACAACAAAAGAAAACAAGATATTGCTGAAAAGCTCACCTCGATTTCTTTGTGTTCGTATTTGAGTGCGTTACGTCCTCCTTGGCTTTTCCTTCTGATCTTCTTCAACTCAGCCTGGGATTTCTCCAGAGACTCCAGTTTATTCTTGTGTTCTGTTTGGTATCTTTTTAGAGTTGCCTGTAAGTTAAATGCTGTGCTTATTTTACTGTAGCGTCACACAAATTGTCACACAGTTGCTTCTGCTCACACTTCCACTGTGTATGGCTGTCCAGGGCCTGATACCCTCACTTCACGCCATCCTCCTGCTGGCTGGGGCCCCTATACTCACACCAGTTCACACCATCTTCCCACTGGCTGGGGCCCCCACACCCACGCCAGTTCACACCATCCTCACACTGGCTGGGGCACCCACACTCACACCAGTTCACACCATCCTCCTGCTGGTCGGGGCCCCCCACACCCACGCCAGTTCGCACCATCCTCACACTGGCTAGGGCCCCCACACTCACACCAGTTCACACCATCCTCCTGCTGGCTGGGGTCCCCACATCCACACTTTACACCATTCTCATGCTGGCCAGGGCCCTCACCCCTCAGTTCACATCATCTGCATGCTGGCTGCAACCCTCACCCTGCATCTTTACACTGTCCAGGGCCCTCACTCATTTCACAGCATCCTTACACTGGCTGGGACCCTCATCCTGCAGTTCACATCATCCCCACACTGGCTGATGCCCTTACTCATTTCCCCATCCTTATGCTGGCTGGAACCCTCACCCTGCAGTTCACACCATCTGTATGTTGGCTGGGACCCTCACCCCGCAGTTCACACTATCCTCACAATGGCTGGGGCCCTCACTCATTTTACACCATCCTTATGCTGGCTGGGTCCCTTAGCCCACAGCTCACACCATCTGCATGTTGGCTGGGACCCTCACACTACAGCTCATACCACCCTCACACTAGCTAGGATCCTCACCCCTCAGTTCACACGGCCCCCTCCATTCAATGTTAATGTCTTGCCTTTGTTCTAAAGGTCCCTGTTTAAGCGAGGAGCCCCTGACCAGAATGGTGGTTCTCTGAGGACATCTTCTATTTCTTTTATTCCTTCTTTCCTCAAAGGCTTTTTGACGCTGGATGGTTAACTTTCTTCTGCCATCCAAAGTCTCAAAGTCCCATCCAAAGCACTTAGCCACCAAACTGGTTAAGTGCTTTGGTGAAGAAATAGACAAGATTAGGTCACATGTTCCTGGCTGTTTTATGATTTACGACTTCAAGAAACAGAATGAACAGGTACAATAGCTTAGGGTTGTTTTGGGTGCTGTGTCGCAGAGTATTTAAGAATGCAGGGTCTCTTTTCTTTTGAGACTGACTCTCAGTCTCAGGCTGGAGTGCAGTGATGCGATCTAGGCTCGCTGCAACCTCCGTTTCCTGGGTTCAAGTGATTTTCCTGCTGCCTCAGCCTCTCGAGTAGCTGGGATTACAGGCACACACCACCACACCCAGCTGTATTTTCAGTAGAGATGGGGTTTCACCATGTTGGCCAGGCTGGCCTCGAACTCCTGACCTCAAATGATCTGCCTGCCTTGGGGACCCAAAGTGCTGGGATTACAGGGGTGGGTCACCACATCCAGCGAATGCAGTGTCTTAAGTCTAACAGATCTGCATCAGAATTCAAATTCCTATTTTCCCTATAATCTGTGAAGTGCAGATAAGAAGGGTGTGTAGCTGGGTGCAGTGCCTCTTGCCTGTAATCCCAGCAATTTGGGAGGCCAAGGCAGGTGGATCATGAGGTCAGGAGTTCGAGACTAGCCTGGCCAAGATGGTGAAACCCCGTCTCTACTAAAAGTACAAAAATTAGCAGGACGCAGAGGCGGGCACCTGTAATCCCAGCTACTTGGGAGGCTGAGGCACGAGAATTGCTGGAACCCGGGAGACAGAGGTTACAGTGAGCTGAGATCACACCACTGTACTCCAGCCTGGGTGACAGAGCAAGACTCTATCTCAAAAAAAAAAAAAGGTGTCTATGTTTTAGTTTCTGAGGGATAACTATCAGATAACATATGTAAATCACTTGGCATGAAACGCACCTTAGCAGCTGTACGGGTCCTGTGGCCTCCTACCAGGAGTGCAAAGACAGGCAGCAGGCTTAACAAGGACCACAAAGAAGGGATGATTTCAGGGCAACTCGCACACTTACTGCCACACAGAGGGCTTGGTGAGCAGAAGGGGACTTTGGGTGGCAGGAGTAAGTTCTCTACAGCAGCAAGGAAGCTGGAAAGGGCCCTCAATACTGGGGCTGTAGGGCCACCCTGAAGGGGACCTGCAGAAACCTGCTGGAATGAACAACAGTGGACAAACAAGGGGCGCCATGCCCCCACCTTTTTTTTTAGACAGAGTCTAGCTCTATTGCATAGGCTGGAGTGCTGTAGCATGATCTTGGCTCACCACAGCCTCCGCCTCCCAGGTTCAAGCCATTCTCCTGTCTCAGCCTCCCAAGTAGGGACTACAGGCACGCACCACCATGCCCAGCTAATTTTTTTTGTATTTTGTGTAGAGACAGGGTTTCACTATATTGGCCAGGCTGGTCTTGAACTCCTGACCTCAAGGGATCTGCCCATCTCAGCCTCCAAAAGTGATGGGATTACAGGTGTGAGCCACCGTACCTGGCCTCTATGCTTTCTAAGAAAGACCCCAAATGTTAGCAAAAACCAGCTCACGCATCCCAAAGGGACCTTGTTGGTTTCATGCATCCGGGCATGATCAACACCAAACTCCACTTCTGTTTGCTGCTGATGAGTAAACAGTGGGGATGGGTTCTCGGGCTGGGGGGTCAGGCAGCCTAAGGCTGGGGCAGGAGGAGAACTATGCACTTACATTCATATATTTCACATCAAGTTCTATCTTCTTCTCCAGCTCATGGATAATCTCTTTGTGGAATTTTTTAAACTGTTAACAAAAGGAAATAAAAAATTCACACCAGATTTGAGACTTTAAGTAAAATAAGTTCTAAAACATAAAACAAGTGTATTTTGTAAACAGAAACAAAGATCACGTACATTTTCATCAAGACTCTCATTGAGTTTCTTGTGGGTGCTTGAAATCTCTATGAGGACATGGCCTGGGAACAAAACCAGATATATTAGAGGAAAGCACTGCATTCATTCATTCATTCATTCATTCATTTTTGAGAGAGAGTTTTTGCTCTGTCGCCCAGGCTGGAGTGTGATGGCACAATCTCAGCTCACCGCAACCTCTGCCTCCTGGGTTCAAGCAATTCTCCTGCCTCAGCCTCCCAAGTAGCTGGGATCACAGGTGCGTGCCACCATGCCCAGCTAATTTTTTGTATTATTAGTAGAGACAGGGTTTCACTGTGTTGGCCAGGTTGCTCTCAAACTTCTGACCTCAGGTAATCCACTGCCTCAGCCTCTCAAAGTGCTGGAATTACAGGCGTGAGCCACCGCGCCCGGCCCCTTGCACAGTTTTGTAAAGCATTAGGGAGTGAAACAGAACAGGGAAACGCAGCACCACACTGCCCTCAGGGTCTCCAAGCATCACCCCAAGACACATCAGGAGCACAGCGGGGTCCCCACAGTGGCTTCCAGGGGGACACAGCTGAGAGCAAACAGCCTCTACAACATCATTAACGAGACAAGTGCCAACTCTCTTCAAATTCACAATTCTGTTTTGTCTTTTGTTTTTTTTGACACAGGTTCTGGCTCTGTCGCCCAGGCTGGACTGCAGTGCTGTGACCTCGGCTCACTGCAGCCTCTACCTCCCGGGTTCAAACCATCCTTCCACCTCAGCCTCCCAAATAGCTGGGACTACAAGCATGCACCACCACATTCAGATTTTTTGGGAGGAGGTATTTTGTAGGGATGGGTTTTCACCATGCTGCCCGGCTGGTCTTGGCCTCCCAAAGTGCTGGGATGACAGGTGTGAGCCACCGTGCCTGGCCCATGTTGCCCTTTCTGTATTTACTTGTTCCCTAAGCCGAATTCTATATATCTGATTTAAATTTTGAAATTCTGTCACAAATGATTACTTGGGTCATCACAGTAGCTAACTATAGGAATAAAAAATGACTTATTTTTATCTAATCTCCAGGGTAATGTAATTAGCTGTCAGGCACGAGAGAGAAAGGCTATTTCTTTTTTCTCACGTTAGTTCTTGTAATGTTTTGGAAAATACTAACGCCAGGGGAAACCGCAGCAGAAAGAATGCTCAGCTCTGCCTCTCCTGGGAATACACTAGCTCTCTGAAACCAAGCACAGTCACATGACCGGGGAGGACGGTCCAGGACAGAGGAGTCTCACTCCCGAGAGCAGCAATCAGGCCTCTCGGTTTGCAATCACATCTCTGCACTTAGTGGCAGTGCGCCAGCTCTCTGCCACCTTTCTACAGGTGACATCTGATAAAGGTGAACAAGAGCCTCTCTCTGTTAACTTATCTTCAGGAACCAAATGGATTTCCTAGGGTCTGTCACCTAAGAAATAGGAGAAACACACAGAATCATCTGGAACCACCATTACCACCACCATCAAACAATGCCGACCAACAGCAAAATGTACCAGCGGACAATCCTACAGCTCAGAGGCCAGACAAAATTCCAGGCCAGGTGTGGTGGCTCACGCCTGTCATCCCAGCACATTGGGAGGCTGAGGAGGGAGGATCACTTGAAGTCAGGAATTTGACACCAGCCTGGCCAACATGGCAAAACCCACTGCTACTAAAAATACAAAAAATTAGCTGGGCTTGGTGGTGTGCACCTGTAATTTCAGCTATCGGGAGGCTGAGGTGGGAGAATTGCTTGAACCTGGGAGGCAGAGGATGCAGTGAGCCAAGATCTTGTCACTGCACTGCAGCCTTGGCAACAGAGTGAGACCCTGTCCCCCCAAAAAAGGAATTCTAGTGGGGAACTGAGAAGCTGCAGAGGAAGAATCAGAATGAGGACTGTGGTAGAACATGGGGAGAGAGGAAGAACAGACTGGACTCTGGCCTTGGCTATGACCGCCGTACAAATGACCCCATCGTGTTCTGTTCTAGGGACATCTGAAGACATCTGAGTCTCACACTGGCCACCCAGGCTTCCCTTGTCCCAGCTCAGGATTCAACCCCACTGAACACAACCACGCAGATGTCCCATTGGACACACCTCATACTCAATGTGTCTCTAAGTGACCTCCCTGGCTGCCGTACGTTCTTGAATTCCGGCTCTCAGCTGCCAGCCAGACAAGGGGTCGACTTCTCACCCATGTGTAACACCTGATGACAAGGACTCACTCCCTTGGGCGTCCATCATTGGAGCCACCTGTAGGGCACGGCCATGTCCCTTCCCAAGCTCTGTGATCTCTTCCCTGCCCAGGACAGACAGCCTGGGGAATGGCACATGAAGTCACCAAGACATGGTCACCCAGTGATCTGATCCACCAGAGGTGGCGGAGGATTCTCCCATCAACCCCCAGCACCCAGCACTCATGTGCCGCCACGTGAGCTTTCAAGGAGGCTCTCTCTCATGCCTGCCTAACCCCAGCACCTGCTCGCATCCCTCATCCTCTCTCTGGACTCCCAGCTTGTTCTTTTCTGGATCACCTTCCCCACAGGTGCCAGGGATCTTTCCAAAGCGCAGGCGTAACATGTCACTCCCCTCCACCCCGTGGTGTTGGGAAACCAGCTCCCGAGCTGTACTTCAGAGCCCTCTGCAAACGACGCTGCCTAGAGAAGGCGGGTCAGAGGCTCTCAGAGAAGCAGAACTTGCAGGGCTGTACACTGTGACAGGTGTAAAACCCAGTCCCCAAGCCCCGTGGGATTTTACGGCGCTCTGATGGGTAACTCAGTTGGGCTGTACACTGTGACAGGTGTAAAACCCAGTCCCTAAGCCCCGTGGAATTTTACGGAGCTCCGATGGGTAACTCAGTTGGGCTGTACACTGTGACAGGTGTAAAACCCAGTCCCTAAGCCCCGTGGAATTTTACGGCACTCTGATGGGTAACTCAGTTGGGCTGTACGCTGTGACAGGTGTAAAACCTAGTCCCTAAGCCCCATGGGATTTTACTGAGCTCTGACGGGTAACCTCACTGGCTAAACACGGGGAGCAAGGACAGAACCATCCCAGTGCTCAGGGCTCCACCCTCTGAGTCAGCGAGCTTCCCACTCCACATCCCTCTTTTCTTTTTCTTTTGAGACTGAGTTTCGCTCTTGTCACCCAGGCTGGAGTGCAATGGCATGATCTCGGCTCACCACAACCTCCACCTCCCAGGTTTAAGTGATCTCCTGCTTCAGCCTCCTGAGTAGCTGAGATTACAGGTGCCCGCCACCACGTCTGGCTAATTTTTTGTATTTTCAGTAGAGACAGTCTTGAACTGCTAACCTGAGGTGATCCACCCACCTCGGCCTCCCAAAGTGCTGGGATTGCAGATGCAAGCCTGCGCCGGGCTATCCCACTCCACATCCTTAACAACGTTGGCTTCATCCTCCAGAAAGCAGCATGAGAAAAACAACCGACCAGAATTCTTCGCAAAGCCACCTTCACACAGCCAAGGACATAATTCCACTAATATGCCATTTTATAGCCACTGAGTCATTTCAGATATAATCTGAGTTACTTTCACATCTATTTCAAACCCACAAACAATTCCTCACTGGGGATGAAAAATAAACAACAACAAAACCCACTCCAATTATTTACAAAATCAGACACTCTATTCTTGGCAAGGCAGATCTACTTAAAAAACAATAATAAACAACTAAAAATAATTTGCATTAAAGCATTTGGTGATTTGGGCTAGAGGAAACACATTCACATTTTTGTTCTCATACTGTTCTTTCATGAACTTTATTTCCATAGCCTTATATAATGTGGGTCTCTGGGAAGCGTGCTGCCAAAACCAAGGTGTGTGCGATGGTGGGTGCCAACACCACTGAGCCTGGTGCTCTGGCCTGGCCGGGCCCCTGGGCATGCTCCAAGCTCCTGCCTGTGGTTTCCCGCAGTGCAGGGGAGAGGCGCAGTGAAGCAGCCCTTTCACTCCGCAGGCAGGCGGGGAACACCTGGCCTTGTTATTCCTGTCCCTCGCTGCTCGTGAAATTCAGATGCCGGCCTCACAGCAGCCGCCGCGGAGTCCGCGGTCACAGAAAGGATTAACACACATCTTGGCTGCCATTCTGCAAGCTGCTGAAAGTGTATCTTGAAACGGAAGATGAAAACGGCCTTTATGTTCGATCTGCAGAAGTTTGATCTTAAATAGAGCAAGTGTGACTTTATGTTTAAAATGCGATGCCACATGGGTTTGTTTGCTCTTAGTTCTGTAACCTACTTTTTCATAAATCACATTTGAGAAGGAAAAAAAAAAAACCACCCTGAAAATATTCGAGGGTGGGGTGAAGCAGGCACAGCTGGGACTCAGCTGAGACAGAGCTAAGTATGTGGCCCGACAGGAACCACACCACGTGCTGGGCAGCCTGGGTCGCCTGCTTTTCTCCCCAGTTACATTTGGAGTCACCCTTTCAGGAAGAAGCTCAGAGCAGTCATTACAGTACTGTGATTCAGTCTGAATAAGTGGCAATACACTTGTATTTCAAAAGCTTGAACTCAACATACTAAAAGACATTTTTGTGTATGTGTAACAGAGTCTCGCTCTGTTGCCCAGGCTGGAGTGCGGTGGCATGATCTCAGCTCACTGCAACCTCCACCTCCTGAGTTCAAGTGATTCTCCTGCCTCAGCCTCCCAAGTAGCTGGGATTACACGTGCACACCATCACGCCTGGCTAGTTTTTGTGTTTTTAGTAGAGATGGGGGTCTCACCCTGTTGGTCAGGCTGGTCTCAAACCCCTGACCTAGTGATCCACCGGCCTCTGCCTCCCAAAGTGCTGGGATTACAGGCTAAGCCACCGCGCCCAGCCCTAAAAGACATTTTCTACCATCAATTTGTCTTAATATTTGCATAAATAATTCACACAGAATGTTACAGCTCCGTGAGAGCTTGTCTAGCAGGGTTTGGAAAGCCCAACAAAAAAGAATGGTTAATAGTAGTATCATTTTAATTTTAGAAACCATGAACAAATAAGCCCAATATAGTATAAAGAGAACAATATTGGACAATATAGTATAAAGAGATGCGTAGAGCCTAGGTGGTATGGAGTTAAAATGCTAAAGAACAAACCTTAAGGAAAATTATTAGTATGAACATACAGAACGTTTTCTTTTCTTTTTTTTTTGAGACAGGGTCTCACTCTGTCGGCCAGGCTGAGTGCAATGGTGTGATCTCGGCTCACTATAACCTCTGCCACCCGAGTTCAAGTGATTCTCCTGCCTCAGCCTCCTGAGTAGCTGGGAATATAGGAATCTACCACTGCGCCTGGCTAATTTTTGTAGTTTTTAGCAGAGTAAATTTTGTAGTTTTTAGCAGATGTAGGTTTCACCAGTTTGGCCAGGCTAGTCTTGAACTCCTGACCTCATGATCCACCCACCTTGGCCTCCCAGTGTTGGGATTACAGGCATGAGCCACTGTACCTGGCCATAGAATGTTTTCATTGGAAACACAGGGCCAGGCATGGTGGCTCAAGTTCCAGCACTTAATGGAATTCAGACGGGAGGATCACTTGAGACCAGGAGTTTAAGACCAGCCTGGGCAATACAGTGAGACCCCCACTGATACAAAAAACATTAAAAATGAGCTGGGTTCATGGAACATGCCTGTAGTCCCCAGTTACTCAGGAGGCTGAGGCAGGTGGATCACTTGAGCCCAGGAGCTCGAGGCTGCAGTGGGCTATGATTGCACCATTGTGCTCCAGCCTGTGTGACAGAGCAAGACTCTGTCTCCAAAAAGAAAAAGAATAAAGTCATTGGACTATTAATACATTTTCTTCATCAATTCACGGTATAAATTTAGAGGAACCAGATGGAGATTACTAATGCACCTGAACTGCCCAGAAGGTGTAGGCATAAAGATCCTTTCCATTTATATCTGACCATGGATAATCAGAACCCACTTTATTTCCAGAGAACGCAGAGCAACGCCTGAGTCACGCACTACTTCCTACACATTAGTACAAGTGGAATCAGACAGTAAAATGACAAAGTGGAAGCAGCTATCTAGCACCGTTCTACAGCTATGCTGCACAGATTAATAAAGTAAAGCCGATTACAGGTATCGCTGGAGGCCAGGTGTGGTGGCTCAAGCCTGTAATCCCAGCACTTTGGGAGGCCAAGGTGTGCAGATCACTTGAGGTCAGTATTTCGAGACCAGTCTGGCCAACATGGCAAAACCCCGTCTCTACTAAAAATACAAAAATTAGCTGGGTGTGGTGGCGCGTGCCTGTAGTCCTAGCTACTTGGAAGGCTGAGGCAGGAGAATCGCTTGAACCCGGGAGGCGGAGGTTGCAGTGAGCCGAGACTGTGCCACTGTACTCCAGCCTGGGTGACAGAGCGAGACTTTGTCTCAAAAAGTACATAATAAAGATAAAAATAAAAATGTCATTGGAAAAAGGACTGAATTTTTCTGACCATTTTCTAAGTTTCAAATGGGATGAGGAAAGAGAGGACGTAAGAGCAAACCACCCCCTAACACACACATGGGATGTGTTCAATAAATGAATACGTGCTCTGAAGATTAGAGTCACCCACACTGAATTAGTGCAGAGGCAGATTACTAACCACAAACATGTGACCAAATTCGAAAGGCTCCGTCAGCATCTGAGAACCTGCAGTTCCGGACACAGCTGGAGGTGAGGTGCTCTCATCTGGTGAGCACCGACATCACACAAGCAGCTGGGTTCAGGGGCTCACACCTATCATCACAGCGTTTTTGGAGGCTGATGCGGTAGGATCACTGGAGTCCAAGATATGGGGAACTCAGTGAAACCCCATCTTTACACAAACAATACAAAGATAAGCTGGGTGTGGTGGTGCGTGCCTGTGGCCCCAGCTACGTGGGAGGCTGGGGCGGGAGGATCACCTGAGCCCAGGAGGTGGAGGCTGCAATGAGCCATGACTGTGCCACTGTACTCCAGCCTGGGCAACAAAGCAAGACACTGTCTCAAAAAACAAAAACACATATAAGCAAGCAATGTGTGTGTAAGGGTGACCCCAAATAAGTGATAGGGTGAGTGTTCCATTGATCATTTCTCCATGTCTGGCTTCGGCCTTAACCAACAATGGCACCACATTCTAATCAATGTCTAGGAGAGTGTAGTTACTCTACACTGTGTTCAAAAATAACTAACTAACTAGTGGGTATGTCACAAGAGTCAGCTTAAAGGAGCTAGTACTGGCTGTGAAGAAACTCGTATTGGGACAACTTGAACACTAAAATAGTTAAAGGCAGCCATAAATTACAAGTCATTGAAAAGTCTAGGAATCTGCGAGTCCACAGTAAACAGATTTAAAAAAGACACAGGGGACCAGGGACAGCTCTTGCTAGAAGTAGAGTGCACAGTGCCAGTCAGTAAATGAAGAGGGAGTGTGGAGATGGAAAGCCATCACCACGGTGAAGACTTGTTTGGGCAGAAACCATTAACAAGGCCGGGTGCGCTAGCTCTCACCTGTCATCCCTGCACTTTGGGAGGCTGAGGCGGGAGGATCACGAGGTCAAGAGTTCGAGACCAGCCTGGCCAACATGGTGAAACCTCATCTCTACTAAAAATACAAAAATCAGCCAGGCATGGTGGTGAGCGCCTGTAATCCCAGCTACTGGTGAGGCTGAGGCAGGAGAATCGCTTGAACTGGGAAGGCAGAAGTTGCAGTGAGCCGAGACTGTGCCAATGCACTCCAGCCTGGGAGACACAGCAAGACACCATCTCAGAAAAAAAGAAAGAAGTCATTACCAGACGCTCAACTAGGGCACACGTGTTGATGAGGAAAGACATGTCTGTATGGTCTGAAAGTGTTTCCCCACCCATTGCTTACTAGTCATGATAGAAAAAATATTAACTATACAGTGTTGCGATCAGACAACACCTTCAATGGACAATCGAAATTAACATAACAAATGAGAGGAAAATGAACAGTGTGTGCTCAACTTTCATATTCAGAGGACACAGAATGACTTGGACAGTATTCCAGCTGAGAACACACAATGTGAATCCAATCAAGGAGATCCGGTATTGAAAGTGAGGATCCCGGCCAGGTGTGGTGGCTCACGCCTGGAATCCCAGCACTTTGGGAAGCTGAGGTGGGCAGATTACTTGAGGTCAGGAGTTCAATAATCCCAGCTACTTTGGGAAGCTGAAGCATGAGAATTGCTTGAACCCGGGAGGCAGAGGTTGCAGTAAACTGAGATCACCCCACTGTACTCTGGCTGGGTGACAGAGCAAGACCCTGTCTCAAAAAAAAAAAAAAAAAAAAAAAAGGCTGGGTGCAGTGGCTCACACCTGCAATCCCAGCACTTTGGGAGGCCAAGGCAGGCAGATTACCTGAAGTCAGGAGTTTGAGACCAGCCTGGCCAACATGGTGAAACTCTGTCTCTACTAAAAATACAAAATTAGCTGGGCATGGTGGTGCATGCCTGTAATCTCAGCTATTCGGGAGGCTGTGGCAGGAGAATCACTTGAACCCAGGAGGCGGGGAGGTTGCAGTAAGCTGAGATTGCACCATTGCACTCCAACCTGGGCAAAAAGAGCAAACAAACAAAAAAAAAAGGTGAAGATTTTGTATTCCTGACTATTCATCCCTGTTTAGCATTTCTGATGCGGGTTCATACCTGTGCCAATTCTTTATTGCTCTATTAAATGGATTTACTTATTTCTTTTTAGAGAGGAATAAAATTATTTCATCCACCTCCAGTGCTGGTTGAGTGAGGTAAGCAGTGAATGGAGAAGTGTGTTAACAGGAGAAATATAACGCTTTGCTGAACAGTAAGATCGCTGGCAACCTCAATTTTAGAAAATGATGGACATGGGTGGAGACTTGGAGGTGAAAAGCCAAAAAGAGTTGCAATTATAAACGCAAACATTGTTTCTTTTCTTGGAGAATGGGTTCCCTTTTAGACACAGCACAAATACAACTTCATTGTACAGATAAGTCTAGAACTCATTGCTCAAATGACATTGATTTTTTTTTAAACTAAGAAGAAGTGACTGCTGATCTCTGAGTAATAGAATACAAGATCTTTAGGAAGAAGAACTCAAGAAGATGAGAAGGCTAGTTGAGGAGGCTGGAGAAGAGCCAGGTGCTGTGAAAGGAAAAGATTGGAAGCAGCTTCAGAAGGCACAGAGTTCTGGGTCATCATCCTCTACAGAGAACTCAAGGACATGAAGACCGGGCAAAGGTTGCAGCATCCACAGGAAGAAGCAATGACATCAGACAGGCTTCAGTACCTGTGCACCCCTGGGAAGTTACCTAACCTCTTTCTGCAGCATTCCTTGGAGCTGTGGTATTCTCATCTGTGTAGAGTGTATGCTTCACAGTCTTTGGGGGGTATCGTGCTTTCCAATGTTCTGTAAAGAGACACTTAGTGCTGAGGTGCCTTAGTCCAGACACAAGTAGCAAATTGGCTTAATAATGCACTGGCTTGCACTTGTAGTCCCAGCTACTTAGGAGGCTGAGACGGGAGGAGTGCTTGGGCCCAGGAGTTCAAGACCAGTCTGGCAACATTGCACAGCAAGATCCCATCTCAAAAAAAAAAAAAAAAAAAATTCAGGGTACACACCAAAATGGGTTTCCACACTCCTCAACAGGCCACTTTCTGGGTGAGCACTTGTTTTCTGGAAATAAAATCCACATGAGATCGTTCAGAATGTAGTCACCATTTTCTGGTGCACTTTACACATATACATCTACATATTCAGCTCAACACTTCTCCTGTCACATCCTTTCTTTCCGCATTCCCAGAGTCCCCAAAAGAAAAACTGTCTATCTTCTCTTATCTAAGGGAACATACCTGTAGAATATACTCTATTTTCCTCCATCCCATAGCCTTTTACAACCTTAAACAGAATACTGAGCACCTCAGTCTGAAGTGCTCACATTTCTCCTATAGTTTAAGTTGCATCCATCAGGACTGATCCATTAGAGAACACACACATCTGGCCACTGTGGATGAAAAAAACCAATCTCAAAGGCACTTCCGGTTTCCACTCCACAATCGCAAAGGCACTTCCGGTTTCCACTCTGGCACGTCTAAGACCCTAGAGGTCGTCACCCCCTTACAAAAAGAATAAGCTCAGCCAATGGAAACAAGCTAAAATAAGAAACAGTAATTCTGAGATTCATGACAGAATTAAGATCACAGGGTAAAGATATGCCCTGAAAACTAGACAGACAGGTTGATGCGGAGACTCTCACAGTTCACAGGGAGCAGAGACCAATGCTGAAGCCATTCCTGGCAGGAACTCTTAAGCTGTAATGGATGAATTGCTGGGGGCTTGGCATGGAGTAGTCTGAGAGCTGAAAACTCCAGGGGGCTCAGTCTTCTGGAGGGGTCCCTATACTTTTAAGAGTTTTACTTCTAGGAGTCCCACCACCTTCTCATTAGGGAGGTTAGAGAAGATTCCCCTGGGGCTTCTGGTGGAGTGGGTGGGAGATAAACATTCTGAAATAAGCTCAGAGCTTTGATCTGTTCCAGTTATGCTCTTCGAAAGGAAGGCCAGGCCTCAAGGGAACCTGCTGTAATAAAGCTTTATCCAACCAGGGAAAGGGTGATTTGCTAACTCCAGCCCCCTCCAGTCTTTCTGTCTCAAAGGGAGAGAAAAAAACAAAACAAAACTCAGAAACTCTTCTGAAAGGCATCCTAGGAACTCTGGCCTACCATCCCCCACCCTATCCAAACGCAGGGATTTAAACTTAAGAGGAAGACACTTTCCCTCCCCAGTACCTGACTAATATCTGTGCATTACAGCAGAGTCACAAAACACAGGCTTCATTTAGAAGAATTTTTTTTGGGAAAACCAAAGACAACAGCAGAGACAACAAGGATATTAGAGGAAAACTGAAGCCTCTGACTCCATTACAAATACAACTTCATCTAACATTAAATACATGCTAACTCCTAGCCAGATAAACAGAAATCCTCACACTAAAGGCTCATCTACCTCAATTCCTATTACCCGACACATCATGTTCAGCTTCTTTTATTTTTTGAGATGGAGCCTCACTCTGCCCTCAGGCTGGAGTGCAGTGGCACCATCTGGGCTCACTGCAACCTCCGCCTCCCGGGTTCAAGTGATTCTCCTGCCTCAGCCTCCCGAGTAGCTGGGATTACAGGCATGCATCACTATGCCCAGCTAATTTTTGTATTTTTAGTAGAAATGGGGTTTCACCATGTTGGCCAGGATGGTCTTGATCTCTTGACCCTGTGATCCACCCGCTTCGGCCTCCCAAAGTACTGGGACTACAGGCGTGAGCCACCGCAACCGGCCTGCGTTCAGCTTCTAACAGCAACAAACATAGGCATGCTAAGAAAAAACACAATCTGAAGAGACAAAGCAAGCATCAGAACCAGATTCAGATGTGTTTGAGAATCAGGAATTATCAGACAGAGAACTAACAACCACCATGACTAAGATGCTAAGAGTTCTACTAGAAAAAGTGGGCATCGTGCAAGAACACATGGGTAACAGAAGCAGAGAGATGGTGTGTTAGTCCGTTTTGTGTTGCTTATAAAGAATACCTGAGGCTGATTAATTCATTAATAGAGGAGGTTTATTTGTCTCATGGTTCTGTATGGTACCAGTATCTGTTTGGCTTCTGGTAAGCCCTCAGGAAACTTTTGCTCATGGCAGAAGGCAAAGTGAGCATAGGCATGTCACATGGTTAGAGGAGAGGGGTGTCATGCTGTTAAACAACCAGATCTTTTGTAGACTAACAGAGTGAGAACTCACTTATTACTGCAAGAAGGGCAACGAGACATTTGTGAAGGATCTGCCCCCATGACACAAACACTTCCCACTAGGTCCCACCTGCAATATTGGGGGTCACATTTCAACACAAAATTTGGAGGGGACAAATATCCAAACTGTATCAAATAGA
Source organism: Cheracebus regulus (assembly GCA_963574635.1). Classification (NCBI taxonomy): domain Eukaryota; kingdom Metazoa; phylum Chordata; class Mammalia; order Primates; family Pitheciidae; genus Cheracebus; species Cheracebus regulus. Next base: position 86,142 of record CAUYQU010079818.1, read on the forward strand.
AACTTAAAAGAATAAAAAAGAAATACTAGAAATCAAAAACAGAGAAATGAAGAAATGAAGAATGTCTCTGGACACGACCAGGGACAATGAATGAGTTTGAAGATATGTCAACATAAACTTCTGAAACTGAAATGCAAGGAGAATAAAGGATGGAAAAATGAAACAGAATATCCAAGAACTGTGGGAAAATTACAAAAGATGTAAATACCCATAATGGAAATACCAGGAGAAAAAGAAAAAATGGAACAACAGTAAAAATGATGTATAAATATCTGAGAATCTTCCAAAGTTAATGACAGACACCAAACCACAGATCCAAAAAGCTCAGCGAACATAAGACAGGATGAATACTAGAAAATTGACACCTTGGTATAGCATATTCAAACTGTAGACTAGTGAAAAGAAGTTTTTTTGAGACAGTGTTTCACTCTTGTCGCCCAGGCTGGAGTGCAATGGCCTGATCTTGGCTCACTGCAACCTTCACCTCCCAGGTTCAAGCAACTCTCCTGCCTCAGCCTCCTGAATAGCTGGGATTACAGGCATATGCAACCACGTCCAGCTAATTTTTGTATTTTTAGTAGAGATGGCATTTCACCATGTTGGCCAGGCTGTGTCTCAAACTCCTGACCTCAGGTGATCCACCACCTGGGTCTCCCAAAGTGCTGGGATTACAGGCATGAGCCATGCATCTTAAAAGAAGCCAGAGGAAAAAAACACCTTACTTCTAGAGGAACAATGATAAGAATGGCATCAGACTTCTCTTTACAAACATGCAAGCGAGAGTGCAGTAAAATACTTAAGTGCTGGAAGAAAAAATTCACCAACATAGAATTCTTTATCTAGTAAAATCATCTTTCAAAAGTGAAGAAGAAATAAAGACATTCTGAGATGAACAAAAACTAAGGGAATTGGTTACCAGTAGATCTGACTAGTGAAAAAATGTTAAAAGAAGTTCTTCAGAGACAAAAATCACCTAAGTCAGAACTTTGGATCTACATAAAGAACAGGGCCAGACGCAATGGCTTATATCTATAATCCCAGCACTTCTGAGAGGCTGAGGTGGGTGGATTACTTGAGGCCAGGAGTTTGAGACAAGCCTGGCCAACATGGCTAACCTCTGTCTCTACCAAAAATACAAAAATTAGCTGGGTGTGGTGGCACACACCTGTAATCCCAGGTACTTGGGAGGCTGAGGCATGAGAATCACTTGAACCCGGGAGGCAGAGGTTGCGGTGTCCCAAGGTTGCGCCACTGCACTCCAGCCTGGGCAACGGCAACAGAGTGAGACTTTGTCTTAAAAAAAAAAAAAAGAAGAGAGGAGAGATCCAAGATGGCCGATTAGCAACAGCTCAGGAATGTAGCTCCCAGTGAAAGCGCAGAGAACGAGTGGACGCCGCACTTTCCGACGAATTTTTGTTGCCCACAGACCGGGAGATTCCCGGCAGAGGAGCC